>CALYLW010001375.1:0-144810 GCA_944989445.1 Ampullaceana balthica | reverse complement strand
CAGCATCAGTAACAGATTAGAATTGCAAGTGAATAAATTTAAATATCAAGTTGAAAACGAAAATTTGCTTACCAAGAATATTGACATTGATTATGATTGATGTATAATTTATTGTTACAGACTAGACTATATGTGTATAGTATGTATAACTAATAATTTATAATGTACTTATTTGTACTGATTTATATTAATAATTTTTTTTAAAAATTATAATTTTCACAATGATTTTTTTCAACAATTACAAGCCTTTAAGTTTATTTATACAAAACTCAAAATCTTGATATATTTTAAACATTTCTCATTCATTGCTTTGTATATTAGGTTGAGAGTGTCTCCTGAAAATTTGATACCCATATCTCTAAAAATAAAAAAACCTGAGGGAAAGAGTTTTTGTACAGAATTTTGAAATTTGGGTCTCAAGTTTTGGAATAAATTATATAAGTTGTTATATAAGGCTATAAGGTGCACACAAAAAATCGACAAAAAATAAAAATAATCATAACTTCGCTTCTATAAAAGATAGAAAGACAAAACAATTTTTTTTAAAAAAGGTCTTAGCAAGTAGCAAACCCTTTAAAATGATATATTATTTAATACTATTGGACCACATTTAAATTTTCTGTAAAAGTACCGATATTCTGTATTAAATTAATTAATACATATTATTTATAATAGGCCTAATTATTTATGATACAGTATCAAGTTCTCCCCCCTCCCCCAATTAAAACAAAACTGGTGTTGATGTTACTAATTTTTAAGAGTGTGTTGTAATAGAGGATATTAAATTTCTTCTTATTACTTATATATATTATATTGAAATGCATAATTTAAATTTTATAGAATTATTGAAATTGTTAAAGAACTGAGACTCAGGCACACAACACAGAGTGACATAGAATTGAAATGTCAATTGAGGGCATGGATCGTTTCCTTCAGAGGATGAGAAGGTAATTTATTTTTACTTAGTGAAGTTTCTTTCTATGTTTACTTTATAACGATATTTAGCAGGCCAGCTGACCCCCTACCCACTACCTAGACATCATTAGTGTAAACAAGCATTAAGCCTACTTCGTATTTTACATAAAATGTTAAGGTAGTTAAGTAAAAAAGTGATTTAAATCTCTGAACACATGCACTTCTGTAATTTAACAGCACAAATTATTGATGCACAAATATCAAAGTAGGATCTGCTAAAGGACACATCACAGTCAAGACATACAATATTAAACATAAAACTGATGTTATTTAATTTATGTTGATATTAAATTAATTTTAGATAATTTTCATGAAATTTCAAATAAGCTAAGCTTTCACTACAAAATAAAAAGATTAACAGAAACAGTTAAAAAATGATAACAATTTCAAAAAATGATCATCCCGATTTTAAATATTATTGTTGATCCATTGAGTCATCGATCCTTGTTTGTATTATGTTGTCTCATTTCAATAGATTATTACCTGATCCATCAATTCACATAGAGAAATATTTATTGGCAGCTAACTATTCCATGTGATGAACTTTGAAATGAACCAAACACTAACACTAACACTAACTGTCAATCCATAGGTTTACCTTTGACTACAACCACTACCAGTGTACCAGTCCAACTGTTTTTTTCATCTGAAAATGACCATTCGAAAATGTTTAATTCTTATATTTCTACTCAGACATAACAAATCTTAAATAGTCTCTGTTACGTATAAAACCTATCTTATCTTATCTGTTTACAGACGCTCCTTCTATACAGAAGATTATTGCGTCCTACGCTTATCTATGGTTTGTGTTTAGTCCTGCATTTTTATTAGAGATTTAAATGTTGATAAAGTGTTGGTTTTCCTGGATTCTTCAGGCAACCCATTCCATGCCCGAATTCCGGACGGGAAGAAGGAAAACTTGTATGTGTTTGTTCTTGCATACGGAATAAGAAAGGTGTTTTTATCCTTATGTCTATCTGAGGGTTGCATTAAGTTATCTTTGTGTTGTATTTCTAAATTAGAATTAATTGCTTTATGTATGATTACTACTTTGCTCTTGGTTCTTCTATCCTCTAGTGTTTCAAGGTTTAATGATTTAACTAATGGTGTTATTCTTGTCAGTTTTGAATATTCTCCAGTAATGAATCTAGAAGCTCTTTTTTGAATTTGTTCTAGTTTATCAATGTTTTCTTTGGTGGATGGGTCCCATACAGAAGATGCATATTCTAGTACAGGTCTCACCAAAGTGAGGTAGCATTATTTTAGTTCGGTTGTCGAGTGGCAGTGCACTGGACTGTTGTACCGATGGTCACGGGTTCGAATCCATGTGAAAGCAAGGGTTTGTTCCCGGGGCCTAGGGCGTCCCTGAGTCACCCCGCTCCGAATGGGTACCTAACACTACATGTAGTTAGGCGGCTGGGTAATGCGTGGAACCCACAAAGCCGTGGCCTGTGAACGCTGCATCACTTGCCAACAGATCATCTGTCATGGTCTGTGGACGCAACTATCTTCTGCATAGAAGGAGCGTCTGTATAGATAAGATAAGATAAGAAGATAGTTTTATATCTCTATTACATTTGTTAAAGTTTCTTTTTATAAAGCATAAGGTTTTGTTTGATTTTTTAATAACTTCATTGACATGGGGATTCCATGATAGTTTCTCATTTATTAAGACTCCTAAGTATTTTGCATCTTTAGTTTGGGTCAGTTCTTTTCCATGAATGTAATATTTTGAATTTATTTGTTTCTTTTTCTTTGTTACTCTTAACAGTTGACACTTTTCTGGGTGGAAAGACATACTCCAGTTAGTTTCCCATTTTATCAATTCATCTAAGTCTTTTTGTAAAAATGTTTCTATCTTGTTGTAAAATTTTGCTATCTTCTTCTGTTTTAATTGTTCTATAGATTATACAATCATCAGCAAATAACCTAACTTTTGTACCTGTTGAGATGTTGTTGGGTAAATCATTTATATAAATTAAAAAGAGTAAGGGACCTAGCACAGTTCCTTATGGAACTCCTGAGTTAACCTTTATTGGTGCAGATTTAGATCCATTAATTATTACAGTTTGCTCCCTGCCCAAAAGGAAGTCTTGGATCCAGTGATGTAAGGAACCTGAGATTCCAAAGTAGTTAAGTTTTTTAAGTAAACTAAGGTGGTGAACTTTGTCAAATGCTTTTGAGAAGTCTAGTAATATTGTATCTATTTGATCATTTTTGTCTAAGCCTTTTGATAGTTCATCTATTAAACCTATTAATTGTGTTTCACATGATCTGTTTTTTTCTAAAGCCGTGTTGATGTGGGCATAGGGCATTATATTTTGTCAAGTGGTTAACTATTCTACTATATATTATGTGTTCTAGTAATTTACAGGTGATACTAGTAAGTGATACAGGCCTGTAATTACCAGGGTCTGATTTATCCCCTTTCTTAAAGAGTGGAGTTATGTTAGCTAATTTCCAATCCTGGGGCACTTTACCCTGGTTAGAGGGGCTTGAAAGAGAACTACAAGGATTGGGGACAGTTCATTGCTTAGTTCTTTTAATAACCTTGCAGGCAAATCATCTGGGCCAGTAGCTTTGTTTATTTTAAAGTTTTTTAGGAGTGAATGTATACCTATCTCATCTACAGTTATGTTACCTATTTCCTCCATTTTATTTAAATTTATTAAAACTTCCTTGTCGCCTGAGGTAGAAAAAGATGATGCAAAATATGTGTTAAGGATATTAGCTTTAGTTTCATTATCATTATAGGTTTTATTATTTGAGCCTTTTAGTGTGGCTATTCCTGAAGGTTCCATTTTTTTAGATTTGATAAAGGACCATAAGTTTTTATTGTTATCTTTGGTAATTACTGTTACATGTATTACTAATTATAGTAAAATATGACTTGCTGATGTGGCACACAACATAAAACAAAATAGTTACTGACAAAGTTAAGTATAAGAAATAATGTAATACTTACTAATATACTTATATAGTATTCAGCATTATTAACTGATTAATTTACTTAAATATTAAAAGGAAGTGTAATTTTGCTTTCAACTAGCACTAACTCCTAAATCTAAAATAGAAATGTTTAATTGCTTGCTTGTAAAATCTCTACAAAAACCTCCATCTATCAAAATGTCTCTGAATCTCTTTCTGCCTCATACTCATATGAGAATCTTTTAAAACTTCTAATAATTACTAGAAAAGGTGTGAAGTCACGTGTTTTGTTCCCCTTTTCAATATTTAGGGCCAAAGACTGCCTTCTGGCCCTTTTGACTCTGCAAAGCATATGATCAACAGGTGTGTGGGGCAAGGCCTGCTCCATTGTAGTTAATAAAAACCATAAATAGTCTCTAAATGTAATAGTCCCCTATGTAAAAATCCATCATGTTAGTAAAAAAAAGTACCAGTATCCCATGTTTATTTTTAAGGACAATATTCTACTAAATCCAAGATTGTTGCCTCTGAATTGTACATCATTCTTTTAATTAAGAGTAATTACTCAGTAATGCAAAGAGAATATGGAAGATAACAGAAGGTAAAAGGGATCAAGGTGGGGGTTTGTGGGTTTCTTTGACAATCAGAAAATACATCTTGTCAAACATCAATGGATGTTTGACATTAAAAAAATATGAGTATTTTTGTTTATAAAACAATGGGGAAAAATAAACCCAGATATCATAATAATTTATTGTATTTAAAAAAATGTTTTTTCCCTAGCGTTGCCATCTGGCAACACCGCAACTCTTCTGATACTAATTATTGTAGGAGATATTGTTAATAAAATTTAAATGAGTTATCTGGCAGAGAGTTTTAAGATATAAGTCAGTAAGCAACTTAACTTCTCTGACAGTTGAACCACCCAATAAAATGTTGAAATACAAAGTAACTTCCATGCTTTTTATTGAACTCTTTAATTTCAGTGATGAATATAATCTGGTCTTGGAGGTTTAGTCTGGCTTAGGCTATCAAAACTCCCTGGCTATAGTTTGGTCAAGGGTACTTTTACCTCGGACCTGTCACACCCGGCCTATTTACAATATCTTGTATTGACAATGAAGATATATTTAAAAAAATCTGTATTTGATTATATAAAAAATTTTCTTGGTAAAAGATTTGGGAGGAATATTTTAATACATGTAGTTGTTAATTATTATTAATTAGGCACTTCTTGAAAATTTAACAGCTGTTTACAAAGTGAGAGGAAGAGGGGTAAATTTTTTAAACTTAATTAAAGGGCTGTAGGCCTTCTGAAATTCTATCAAATAGTTGAATATTTTTTTTTGATTGCTATTTTACTGTAAATTAAAAATAAAATGATAATTTTGATTTCATGAATGATTTTATAATACTAATTTTAATCAATAATACGTACGTCTGATAAAGTTATTTTATTTTTTCATATTTGTTGCCATTAGTGATTTGATGTTTGAACTGCGCAAAATTGAACATGGTGAACGACCCGTGACAGGCCAGAATCATCGAGCCAACATTCAGCACTTTATGGAAAAACATTTTGAAACAAATCAAAATAAAATATCAGATGGGCAACACAAATTTCCTTTACATGAAGAAAGCCCTATAAACCATCGCCCAGAATCTATTGTTGTTGAGGTAGGCAAAGTTCTTTACTTGATTCAATGAAAATACTAAATTATCATCTTAAATTTTGTTCTTCTTCTTACTTTTTAAAAGATTTTTGATCTACATATCTGTTTATGTGGCCACAATTATTTTCTTCTATATAATGAGGGCGATTGTGTGGAGCCCTGAAGCAACAGGACTTGGTAGGCTACATTAGTGTAACTCTGTACTAATTTAAACTTTCTTTTTTTGAACTACAAGGTTCAAGGAATCATAGAACAAAGACCAGTTTCATCAATTCTGCAATCAGCTTCCTTCAGAAGGCAACTAGAAAATGTTATAAGAGGAACAATTCAAAATTCAAGAAGAGAAACCTCCAGGAATTCACCATTAAATCACCAACATAGCACTTCTGCTTCATCTTTACCAACAAGGAATCATGGCCTTGAACATTCCAGGAATTCAACACCAGGTTGATTGAAGTCTCTCACATAATTTCTAAAATATAAGTCATTATTTATTTCACTTCTTGTTTCCCCTAACCATTTGTCAATAAATAAAATTATAAATAATGTATAATGTACACTTAGACTCAACTTTTAGATCTTTCATGAACTTACTGTATAGAAAAAATATTAGGATTTAAGTAAAAGAGTCAGATGTGTAAGATGATGTGTCTTCCTTTTACTCCGAATCATTAATAAATAAATTTAATTTACTTTACTTTTCAATCAGAGCCGAGTAACACAATATCACCTGAAAGATATCAGCTGGTAAGACATGAAAGCACTGAATCCCTTGATAGTTTTTCCAGTGCGATCAGCAACCTTGATCAAGGTATGACTTCTTTGTAAACTTTAAAATATTTTCCTTTTTTTCTTGTGTCTATATAATATGATAGTCAAAGAAATAGGTCACTTACATACAGGGGGTCCTCGGGTTGCGACGTTGATCAGTTCTTAAGAATTGCAGTAACCCAAATTTTTAATGACATAAAAAAGTATTTAAACAAAAGAGAAAACAATTCCTCACCACATGAAAAAAAAATGTTTAAAAAAAAGATAAAACACAGAGAGAGAGATGGTGTAAACAACAAAAATGTTGTATATACTGAGACTGAACGTCTTCCTCACCCTACAACCACAACAAAGAGTATTCTTTTTTAGCGCGCCCGAAACATAAAAAAATGCAACATTTAATGACATAAAAAGTATTTAAAAAAGAGAAAACAATTCCTTACCACATTAAAAAAAGTTTTAAAAAACGATTAAAAAAAAGACAGAATTACAATTAATATTATTTTTTATACTTTTATGGGGGCGCATTCATAATCACAAAACAGCATAAGTCAAGTCAGGACCGGCATAACCCAAGGACTCCTTGTATATTATAAGCTATAACTTTGACTCCCCTCCTTTCATCTATTCACATTTATGACACAGGACTTTTATGAAAAATTGACAGGAAAATACATTCAAGAATTTTAATTAATCATATTCTATAGTGCCAGCCCTCTCCCATTTGTCATAAAAGATCTAAATGATACATGTGTCAATGTTTTAAGACCAGAGTGGATGGACATGTTATGGTGTGTAGTACTAATCACTGTTCCCTCTAAGTTTTGTTGGTTCATGTGAAAATTATATGCTCTTATGCAAACTATCCATTTTTTTCGTGCACAATTTTATATCCCACAAACACATGTATTATCCTTATCAAAATTTATTGCACCATAACTATAAACTGCTGCGCGGTGTCTGTCAGATAGCTGCATGGCCATCAAACTGTGCAGCTTAGAGTAGCATCAGTCATAATCAATTTTTTGTAAGGCCTACCATCATCTGACATCTGCTTTGGCAGAATTCAATGATACTATCTATAATTTACACCTTTCTCTGAAAACTACTGTCTCATTAACACATATTCATTCCAGGCATGCAACATTAAAAGAACCCAAAAATTACACCATTAAATCTGTTCAATATTAATGCTTTAATATCGTATTACATAAACACACTTGAGGCTGGATGAATAAAATACCAAGAGTGTATGAACTATCTCACTGTCTCTTTCAGATCTAATTATATGCTATGGTCTATTCGCTCATGTTTGTTAACTAGTGCCCTGGGAATAAAGGTTGTGAATTTACCCAAGATTCCCTCTCTCAAAATAGTTTTTTGCATTAAGTAACACCAAAAAATATAGGTGCAGTTCTTTAGGACTTGATATAAACACACACATATATACTATATCAAGGGTGGGCAATTGTTTTGGCTCGCAAGCAACTTTGTGGTAGGACAGCACCGTTAAAATGATGGTAATACAACACAAAGATAATCTGATACAACCATCAGATAGACATAGGGATAAAAACACTTTTCTTGTTCTGTATGCAAGACCAAACACATACAAGTTCTTGTTCTTCCCATCCGGAATTTGGACATGGAATGGGTTGCCTGTGGAAACCAGGAAAACCAACACTCTATCAACATTTAAAACTCTAATAAAAAGGCAAGACTAGACATAAACCATGGATAAGCATAGGACGCAATAATCTTCTGTATAGAAGGAGAATCTGTAATAGATAAGATAAGATGGTATTCTTTAGTTGACATTACATATCATTTCAGATAATTTCAGAAAAAATATAAATGGTATAGTATCATAAATAAAAAACGTAAACAAAGGTGGTAGTTTTATTAAATTTATTTATTGTGCTAATGTTATTTTATCGAGATTTCTAGCACATGTAAGTATAGAATCAGTTTAATAAGACAAGTGTACCCTATCAAACTACATGTAAGTATAGAATCAGTTTAATAAGACAAGTGTACCCTATCAAACTACATGTAAGTATAGAATCAGTTTAATAAGACAAGTGTACCCTATCAAACTACATGTAAGTATAGAATCAGTTTAATAAGACAAGTGACAAGTGTACCCTATCAAACTACATGTAAGTATAGAATCAGTTTAATAAGACAAGTGTACCCTATCAAACTTACATTTTTTAATTTTTTTATAAATCAGGAGTGAAGTTGCTATGTGTTAATGAGACTGTAGTGTTGAGGGAAAGGTTAATATTTTTTAAATCCCTTATATTAACTTGCTTTGTAAGTTTAAGCGATCGGACGGACTATCCGAACATTTGTTTATGATTCTTTCACGTGACAGTTAAGTTCGCGCGTTGACGCCGACCGTCGATGTTCACACCCCCTACCGTCCCTGCGTCCGTTTTTTAAAACCAGGGGAGATAATTCTGTTTCAGTCTGTAAATATCGCATTTAAACAAAATCACTACTTTTAGTCATGTCTCATATTTTTGGGATTTTTAGTCAAAAACTTTGTTTTTACATCTATTTATTAGCTGAAATTTCAGTTCATGACGGGTTTTCTGAATGTCTTGGCGGGCCACAAAAAACTATCAGCATTTGGCCCTTGGGCTGTAATTTGCCCACCTCTGTACTGTATATTCTGAGCAAGCATCTAACAATTATATTTCTGTTCCTAAGATTTTTTCAGTGATCAGGAAGATGAAGCTGAAAGCCCTTCATCTGAATCAGCCAACACACAGCTACCTTTGGAACAGACTCCTGACAGAGTAGTTACTTCAGCCCCAGAAAGACAGAGTTTGCATGGAAATGTCAGCTCTCAACAAGGAAGGCAACGAGTAGTGCAACATGAAACGTAAGTTTAATTTTTTTTAAAAGCTTTGTTCAAGTAAACATTACCATTATGGTTGGAAATTCACATTTTATTTTGTTTTCAAATAAATATAAAGTTTATTTGATAATAAAAAAATTAAATTTTATCTTTGATGCATTGTTTCAGAATTGGATGGAATGAAATTAACCGCATTCAGAGAGATGAACTTGTGGAGGAAATAAGTGAATTACTTCATAATCGCCTTGTTTCCTCAGCCCTGGATGGAGAGTTTCGAGCAAGACTAGAATTGCATGTACAGGTAGTTTTGTATAAATTATAAAATAGAGGTTTTGTTGAGGGGATAATTTAATGTTTGCTGATTAATGTAGGAAAATACATTTTTGATAAAATAAATAAATTAATATACAGGAGAGATGGGATTTTATTCATTAAAAAAAAATAGGCAAAATTTTTATGAAATATTATTTATTAACAGGATCGTGTGTCATCATCTGGTACAAACGGTCCAGCTGTTGAGGAGTTCATCCAGAGACTTCCCCGGACCGGAGTTCCTCGCAATGATTTCTCTCATTTGGGAATCCCTCAGGTGGCCGACAATGAACAGTGGGACAATATTTCTGTGACTAGTGTGAGCGCACACTCTGTTCCTTATGTTCAGGTCTGTATAACTCTTAACAGAATAAAAAATAATGAAAAGCTGATGCGAATTAATAGCTGATTGTTTGCAATAATATTACCATTTTAATAATCAAAAATGTGTTTTTAGACTATGACTTTTCCTGAGTAAAAAAATAAGTAATTATAGAATTATTAAGATGCAATGGACCTCTGTATGAAGGGGCATTTGTATCATCATATAATGTGAGATTGCTATTTTGACATTTGATATCTTTATTTAAATAAATTAATTTATGTTATCCTTAACAGACCAATACCTATTTGGGAAGAGAAATCCAGAGCTTGAAGTCACAAATGAATGAGATGAAAAATATGTTGAAGTTGACATTTGACCTTCAGATGGACATTCAAAGGGCCATACGACAGGAAGTGGCTGCTGCTATGAATAATGTGACAGGTATTATCTTTTTTATTATCCACAGCATCAGCTAGGCCACATTATTTTTCAAGTTATCAATTTAACGGGATTTTGCTAAAGATAAAGATTTTATTAGATTATGTAATTTAATCATTTATTTTATCAATATACATAATTTGCAATCTCTGTCACATCTGTAGTTTCTGTCCTTGACGCTACTAATTTTAGAAAACAGCGCACCAAATTACTGCACCAATGCATCAAAAGGTGTGCAAATTAAAGATGCGCTGTAAAAAAATCTTATATGACGTCATTTTTTTAGCTCATATTTTAATTTTGGAAAAGGGAACAATGTAAAAAGAGGATATGATGATGGTTAATTATAAAATCAAAAAACCCCTATTATAAAATACTTTGTGTACATTTCAGAAAGTTTAATATTTCATATTTATCAAACAAGGACAAGTTAGTTGGGCTTTTGAAAAAGGTCGGCGCCGTAGGCGCCCTAAAAAAAAGTGCATTTTTTCAAAATAAATAGATTTCAGCTGAAAACTTCCGTCATTTTTGACGGGTGATACGCAAGTTTTATATATATTTTATTAGACATTAGACTGTTCTTAAAATTTTCAAATAATTGTTAGTTAGGTGCCATTTTTACATTAACAAGGAATATGAATTGTAATGAAAGTTGGTAATGTTTATACGGATATGGAGAAATGCATAGTGTTAATGTGTTGACCAAAAGCACTGGTGCCTTTACTTTACCTAGACAGTTAGTTTTTTTGGGATCATTTCATCAATACAGAAGTTATGAATTCTGTATTCAAAGATCATGTTTCTGTCAATATTTGTTGAAACTAAAGGGTAAATGAAAGAATTGATTAAAAATATATTTCTGTTGCTCTTGTTGCATGAGGCTCAAAAGACCAATTTCTTCATCAAATAGGACTTCCTTATTCTGCATCCTTCAAATCTATTTATGGAAAATTGTCTGCCTGTCAGTGCACAGCAGTTTTTTTATACAAATTTCTTTACAGCGTTCATGGCTAAAATGGGTAAACAAACCTTAGCAACATCTCTAATACAGTAAGCCATTTTTCATATGAAATGATGTGCTCGATTTTTGCACCCTTTCAAGTAAAATATTGTATGATTTTAATTTAGTAAAATAAAGTTGTTTTCAATTTTAGAAATAGTGCTTTAGATACAATACCTGGGATTGATAACTTTGGTGCCAAAAATGAAAAACTTTCTTTAAAGGGGTCCTTTTTCAACAGCATATAATCCCAAGTCCAAAATACTTGATTTGGGAGCTCATTACCAATACAACATGAAGATTAAGCACATTTTTATTAATTTTGTGGGGGTGGGAGGGGTAGGTTGGTTGTCAAGGTTTATAGGTTATTAGATACGACCCGCGGCGTAGCATACACCGCAGACTTGCTCATAGATAATGCAAAGAAAGGGGGGGAAAGAACGGACACAAACATCAGCACGAAGAAATGAGAACGCGAGTCAACGTGACCGCCCACTTAAGCAAGCGTTGTTGGCCAAGCTAAGTATTTTTCTCACTGTCCATTATTTTATAACTTGACAATCTCAGAATGAATACAATTTTGGGCCTACATATTGCTTTACTATTTAAGTTAAATTAACTTGTAATAATTTTTTTAAATTCAAGACTTCATTGTTTCAATTAGACTATTGTTTTATATTTGTAGGATCCTCCCCAGTGCAGAATGGCCCAATCAGTGATACTCACTGCCTGATTTGTTTGGAACGTCACACAGATACAGTTCTCTATCAGTGTGGCCATATGTGTGTCTGTTATGTGTGTGGTCGAGATCTTGTGTCTCGTGGACACAACTGTCCTGTGTGCAGGGCACCCATCAAAGATGTTATTCGTGCCTACAAAACAAATGCTGATTAGTGGATTATGCAATTATCCTGTTATGATTTGTACCATTTTCAGTGTTTCTCATGCTAAGTCCAGTTTATGAAAGGAATTTAGTTAATTTATTTAAGATAAACATGCTGTAATATTTCAAGGCTGTGTTCTACAAACAATTGCTTTTTTATAAGATAATTATGTAAAATTCATAAAAATCAGTACGCAATGTCAGGTACTTTGTAAGTCATGATGTAAATGTTTGTAATTTATACTATTTTTGTAATATATACTTTTTTGTAAGTTATACTATTTTTTTTAATGGAGATTGTACTTTATACGAAATTGAATGTGGGAATTTTATTATCTAATAAATTCAAATGATAATTTAAAAGAAATTATACCAGTGTGTAAATAACGAATGGGTAAATCTTTTTTTGTAAGCAAAATTAAAAAAGAAAATTGCATTAAAATGATATAAATATTAGAAAATATATGTTTTGTCAATTCCATTGTATATAGATATATATATATACATTTTTTTTATGGGCTGCATTTATTACATCACTTTCCATTAAATGTAATTCAGCATTAAGTTCATTTTAATCCTAATTTAAATTATTGGATGTTTTCAACTGTATGATTTTAGTTTAAAAAGTTTTTACTTCAATACTAATAAATTCATTTTACAAATAACAAGTTCATTTTACACTGCCTTACTTATAAGTCCATTTTACATGGCTATGGATAAACCCTGAGGGAAATCACAACTATTAAGTTTTGTTCAGGAGACTTTCACCCATAGGCCAGAAATGGTACTAATTGCATACTTCATTACATACTGGCTTCCCATTTTCACTTTATAGCAACAGAAAAATCATTTGACATCTCTAAAATGAATGAATAACATGACATTTTTTTAATTATTATTTTGTCACTGGGTTGAACATAGCATAAAAAAACCCAAAAAAACAAACAACAACACTATAATTTGAGCTTCAGTTACTATATTATCTATTTTTTTTGTGTGTGTCAAGAACCAGGAATGTAACAAATTGATCTACATAAATAATAAGGTGAACAGAAGTTGCAGAATAGATCACAAAATAAAAGAACAGTTTTTAAAAGTAGTTTTACAAATGTTTACAGTTTGCCATCAAACAATGACTTACTTAAATATACATGGTATATGCTAAATAAAAATATCTAATTTCTAATGATGACACCTGAAAGTATTTGACAACAACCCCTGATGCCTTGAAGCGACAACTTGACAATCTAGGATTCATTTCTAATTCTTACTTGGTCAAGCCAAGTAACCACAACTATTTATTTTAACTGCCATTTATGTTTCAAGAGCAACTTTACAATGCAGGGATGTTGTAATGGTTGAAGATCTTACATGTTAATGATGTGCTCTCTAATAGTTAACTGGACATGACATAGAACAATTTGTATGTCTTGTGGATACCAAATGAACATTGAAAGGAGCCATTTATAACTAGGGAGAGTATAGCTTCATGCACAGTAATCCAACTAATAGAAGCCACTTCACAGAAATCATGTCCAAAGTGAGTTGACTACATTAAACAACTAAAATACATTTGCTATTGGCTTAATTAAATTGAGTATTAAATCTTATTGGAACAAACCACATCAAACCAAGAATGTCGCAGGTGAACACTCAGGTCGCCCACCAGTCCTATTGTGTATTTGGAAAGTGCAATGGCTTCAATTTTGCTTATTCTGTAGCCTTTCTTCAGGCATCAGGTGGGTGTTTACCGAGGAAGTGCTCAGTGAAAATGCCTTGTTAGCTTATTTGATCCATAATAATCCCATGAATTGAAATCAGTGCTCTTGGATTTGAGTGAAGATTTTAGACGGTCCTTAAAAGCGTTTGTTTTATTCTGCACACCATGTTTTCTCTCTGGGGAATTCAAGGAACATTAGTAAATGTTTTTGAAGTCGACTATCTAGCAATCCAACTACATGCCCTGGGCTTCTGACTTGTCATTTTTAAAGTGGTTGTGGATATTAATTCAGCCTATTGTATATCTGGTATGAAACCCTTCCAACTTTTGCCAAAACTCCTGAAACAAACATGATCACAACACTTTGGAGAATATTTCATCAACAGCACCTCAAGATTAAATAAACTAAAGACATCTTATTGTGATAATTCATCTCAATAAACCATCAAAAAATGTTTGAGAATAGATTTATACACTTACATTTATGTATATTTCCTAAGATGGCACAGAAGCTGGCTTTTTAAAAAAAAGTGATGTAAGAATGTGGTAAGAAATAAAGTGTTATGAAGCAGAAAGATTGACACAATTCTTGAAAATATAAAATTTGGAGATAGATATTATGATAACCAGTAAATTCCATTTTTCGCAAACCATAGAAAAAAAATATATATGTAGTAAGATGAATACAAAATAAGATGGGTGGAAGTTCAAAGTAAAAAAGAAATCTAGTTTTAAAACCAGTATTTTGATAGTAGGAAATTATGAAAGTAAAGATATTTTATAAAGAAATGAGAATCTAATGGAAATAGAGGTTAGCTGTCAATTTCTGAGGTATTTATTAAATTAAAAACTTTGAGGACATTTAAGACTCACACAACTAATTTATACCAAACATGCAAGCAAGACAGCTCATATACTGACTGACCTTTAAAGTTGACCAACTGTCACAATCCCTGAAATCGCTAAGAGCTGCACTAACATAAAATCTTTCAATTAACATCTAACATATCTTTATTTTGAAATGTAAAATCTCATCATTTTAAAATCGAACCTTGTAAAAAAAGAATAATTAAGTAACATGGAAGTCTAATGTAGCTATATTTCTTAATAGATATATTTATGATGCAGTTTTGTACTGTAGAATACAGCACATCAAGTTTTAAAAAGTCAGAGCATGAGCAAATTAAGTAAAAATTATTTATATATAAATATAAACAATAACAAACATTCATTCATTCCTTAAAAAAAATACTGTACTTTTATTAACAGTTAGTAGGCCAAAAAATTACGGAGTCCACATATTGGTGAATTTAAGAATATGAAGTCTCTGTAAATAAATTAATACATAAATATGAATAACAATCCAAATAAGGAGTTATCTTTCACAACAAGAGGCATTCTGGGCATGATGAAAGATAAAGAGTCAACATTTGTGAAATTGAGCAATTGAAGTGCTGTAACTTGAACAAGTGATATGGCTGTACCAGTTGCTAGCACAATATTTTACATCATACATGTACTTGAAAATCAACAATACAGTCTAACGGAGGAAAAGATTAATGGAACATATCTCGAAAAACATAACTACATAAACTTAAAACAGGATGCATCCATGCAGGCAATATATGTTCAACATGCTTAGGGTTAATGTGTATAGTGGTAGTTGTGTAGGGTTAATGTGTATAGTGGTAGTTGTGTTGTGGACAGGTACTCATTGAAATGACAAAATGGATTTCCTAAATCATGACACAATTTGAAATCTCATTTCTAGACTTGATAAAAGAAGTGAAGGTGTCAACGAGATAACAGTCAAATTCAGGATAAGTGATGCGCCGTAACATAAAACCTGTCAACCTTCACATTAGTTACTATCTTGAGAAGCCTGCAGTACAAGCAGAATAACCAAATACTCCAAACATTCAGCCAGACATTCATTTAAAAATTGTTTTTTTTTATGCATCACATAAAATGGGATTCAATATAAGAATGATAGGTACATATGATGCTTAGTTTGCAGCTATTTAAAATAACTAGCAAGTTGCTGCATTGAGGCAAGAATGAGCTGTCTTATTTCAGAAATGAAACAAGACTGTGTGTGTGTGTGTGTGTGTGTGTGGAGCTTCTGTTGAGCTTCAGCTTTGAATACGGTGTCTTTAAATAGAATACAAAAAAATATATATATAAAGAATCATGTTGGCTCAGGTCTCATCACAAAAGTAATTGCCATCATATATTTTGTTTAACAATAGATGAATAAAAGCAAAAGAAATAAAATCAAAACAACAATAAACAACTATTTATAGAATACTCTTATAATTTCTGCCCTTAAAAGACATCATGATTTTAAAAATATGATAAATTTAAAATTCTATGACATATATTTAAAACTCTATGACACACTTTGCAAAATGTGCTAAACTATCACAAGACCAAGTAAAAAGTAAAACATTGTGGTTTCAAAAGGTGAACATCTTATCACAACACACACGTCAAGATAAGGATATACAATATAAGAAAGCACTTTGACACTCGATGATTTGTAAACAAGAGAACAACTCTAACTAGCTACAGTTGTGTGATGGGATTCTTTTCTAAAATATTCCAGTAGGCCATTGAATAAGCAAGTGATAAAAAATGTGTTATTTCAAAAACAGTCGTTAAAAAAAATTAAATGAGTTTGAATTAAAATTTAAATATAATTTTTCATAAATATCACAAACTGATCTAGTTAGGGTTATATTAAAATGTTTTTTAAACTATGATGTGGGCCTGAAGTTTTAGAAGAAAGTAACTTTAAAATTTAATTTTAGAAGATGAAGCAAATACATTTTTCAAATAATAATCACTGTCTAATAATTTCTAAATGCAGTCATGCCTACAAGTCATTACAACCGTAAACTTAAAACAGCTATCCCATGATTAAATAAATAAAGATCAATTTTCTATTTTCTGGTTAGTTTGCTAAGAGATTTGTAAGCTTTGAAAATAATTGACCTAAAATCACTTATTTAATAACTGATCCCCCAACTTCTAGCTAACTAGGTCACTTCGTCAGATGTTGTGGCTAAAGATCAGCCTCTTGTTCAAATGTTGAATATTTGGACAGCAACTATTGACAATTAAAAGATAAAAATGGCCCAAGTTTTCTCCCACTGGCAGAGTTGACAGAATAAAAAGGGGACACTGAAGTGCTTCTATAAATAGCAATTCTCATTCAACACTGAGTTTAACCATCAAATGATATAACTGCACACTCATTCTTTTCTTCATTGAGATTTTTTTTAAAAAAAGGAGACCTATTTCATTTAACATCAAGATGTTATAATATTCTTTATTGCAAAGGTTTTAATGCCAAACAATTCCTGGAAATGAAAATAGTTTGATTTATTATTTTATTTCTTCAAATTAAATTAATAATTTGCTTTTGTTGAGCTAATCCAATACATTATCATAGAAGAACAAACTATTTTGTCCCCCCCCCCACCCCTCTTTTTACAAGTGAAAATTTTCTAAATACTGTTTCAAATCAGCCCAGCCATCTTTCCTTGGCTTGTCTAAAAGTTGCTCCCCTCCCCACCTCCCGAATCTGCCATATAGTGAAACTAGTAAACGACTATGGCACATAAATATATCATCTACTCATGTGAAATTCCTGAGTGTTTTTTTTCCCAGTTATTATGCTAAGACCAAGCAAAATAAAAACATTTTTGAAATAAGCTTAGGGCAGTGATAGTGAATCTATCATAAGACAAACTCATTTCAATATTAATGGTGGTCTTTATGGATTAGTGTCAAATAAATTTCAAATAAAATGCAGTTGTATCATTTTTTACTGATGTGTTATTGGAGGTTCACAATCACTATCCATGTGGAGCTAATATCATAGCACTTCTGTGCTTGAACCACAACGCATAAAACTACATTTAGTAAATACAAAATACAAACCAGGTTGTAAACCATAAATATAAAAATCCAACATAAATAGAAATTAATAATCCTAGACAAGGGGTCAGATCAGAGTGGTCATATAATTTTGGGGGACCCTTATTATAGTTTTTAATAAAAGTTTGAAAGAATGCTATTCCCAGTATACCTTTCTAAGATACAATGGAAGATAAAACAACCTTAAATTAAAAAATTAATCAATGAATATGTAGAAAAAATACATATAGCATAAACAATAATGTTTAAAGACATTATCTCTGTTCAGTTTAATATTTATTGCTACTAAACAGCAAATTTTTTTAGAGCAAGCTTGATTAAAGACACATATGGCGCCAGATCTGACCCCAAGGCTATGGATTGAGGACTCCGGTTCAGAACAGTGCCATTGTTAATTGTCGTATATTTTATACTGAGTCGAAAAAAATGAATTCTTATTAGCATAACATATAATTTTAATTCAATGGTTGTTAGGTGAAAATGTTGTGGTTATGTTAAAGCATTATAGTGTGCAGTAGAGATAGATGTTTTCATATTTGGGATTTTAAAGTTTTATAACTGGCTGTAGAACAGACTAATTACCTACTAATGAAGACTCATAAGTACATACACATTTTGAGCCTAAAACTGATTGTTTACAAAAAAAAACACTCTAAAATTTACAAGTTGATAAGATCCCATCATTTACATAAACCAATCTCTAAAAATGTTTCCACATTATTCATTAATAATGCAAATATTTAATATTATTTACACCACTACATTGTATTTGAAGTGTCCTGTCTATAAACGTTTTTTGACTTATTTTACCAATCCTTAAAAATATTAATTTTCCAGGTATTTTAAGGACAATTTATTTTGTTCTTTTCTTGCATTCTGAACCATCTGCTACTCATTAATTTTAGGAACCTCTCAACATAAAAAAAAATTAATTTTTATTTATGAATTATATTGTAGCATGATGTAAACTGTAAAAAGCAAAGTTTTAAATAATCAAACACATTAAGCAATATACATCCTTCAATAAAACGATGTCATTAATAACAATTGAATTTATACTACAATAATTGTAAATATATAGAATTATAATTAAATGTTTAAAATGATGTGTTTTTTTTTACATGTCAGAAATATTTCTTGAGGTATGAGATGCAACATGGATGTACACATTTATTTACAGTGTAACAGAATCATGAGCTCGCAAGATGACCAACCAAAAGTCATTGTGTTCTACCAATAAAATAAGCTAATAAAACAATTAAGCGGTAAACACTTTCCTAGTACTAACAAATATGAAAAGCATTGGCTATCTTATTAGTGTTTCTTACATTAGCACACACATAGAATAGTAATTAATGACTGATGGTGATGTGATAAAAACATTGTACTTAAAGGGATCATAATTTTAGTTATTTGCAGAAAGTTACATGTTTGGGAAAGAAAATTAGCCTGCAATGTTTATTTCTCGACAGAAATTTAATAATTCTCATCCATTTTATCTATACAGATAAGCCAACAGCTTGTGTGAACCTACATTCTGTTAAATAAACTTTTGTGATTGTATAAATTCATCATCTCGAAACAGCAATAAAATAAATTATCTTCAGTTTTAGCACACATACTTATTACTTGAAAAGAGGCCCTTTTGAAAAACATGCCAAGTTAAACTGATGAAGAAATCCAGCCTACGTGGGATACCAGAGTTTCAGGCATAGGCACTAGTCACATATGGCACAATACTCCTGTTTTTATTTAACATTGAAAACAAACAAAAGAAAATTCATACATTTCAACAGGCTTAAAAGGGACCACCGGGCTATAAATCCATCTTCATTTCTTTAAAGTGTAATTGTTCTGCTACTATCCTTATGTTGTTTATGAAACTAAATATATAAATAAATTTTGGACAATATTATTTTTTCGTAATTTAGATAGAACTTATCTGACAAACTGTATTTGGTATAAATTGATGAAAGTGACAATGTACCAATCAATTTTAAGATGTGAAAAAAAAGGGCCCATTGATATTTAAAAGGACTTGATTATGAAAATAATTTCATTCAGGATTTATTTTTAATTATAACTAATTTCTATTTTATCAAACCAGGTGCAGGTTGTTGGAAAAAATCTGTCATCCTCAAAATGAATGTCATGAAAATAATCTACTAAGTAAATGAAATATATGAATTATTTTAGAAAAATGTGTTAGTTACTTTTGAATTAAATCACATACATTTGACCCAACAAGTTTAGTGAAAGCATTCATCTTTTATAACTATTAATATGTAACAGAGTAAAATTCAATTTTCCCACCCCAAAAAACAAAGCATGTCAAAGTTCTAATAAAAGTGCTGCCAGTAAACACATGCAGCTTTTTATCCAGTGAGGTAGAAAACCCCTCAGAAAATGTAACCAAGAGCTTTTACATAGCTAAAATTTCTGGATAACAATTTATTATCTACAGCAATGTGAGCAAAGACCCATGGTGTGACAAATATGGCTATTCCATAGACAAATCTCACATGGTCTTCTGCAATAATATCACACATTTTCCAACAGTTTTTCTCCAGGCTCTGCTTTATCCTGGAGGGCTGAAATTCAGCACACAGCTTGATATATATCAAAGTTTAGTTGACAAACTGAAACATGTCTTTAGAATGCCTACTAAAAGGCAAACATCATGGCTCATATGTTAATATTCATGGTCAAAATAAAGAAAACTGAAAATCCATCTCAAACTAGCATCTGCATCCTCTTGTTAGCTCAGTCAGTAGATCATCCAGTGCAGTAGGGAGGACAGATTCTCTATGTGGCAGTGTTCATAAGGTTTTCTAGGACTTAAACACACAAAGAGAAATAACATAATCGGTTTTCTCTAACATATTTTTCTTTTTTGTTTGCTCTTTATGTTGTGTATCAGTTCAAAATTGTTTTTTCTTTTCATTGCCTTCAGTGAATCTGTTTAATGGCACTGTAAAGATCTGTTTGGGACCGACTGTTGACATTTTTTTAAACAAAACTAATATTGCCAGTTGAGTGATCATTAAAACAAGCTGCTCTCTTCGTCACCAATATAGTCATATTGTTTTCCTAAAATATATGAATTTGTATATATCTGTTGTCTAGTAGTTCAATCAGACTCCTGGGTGATTTATGGTATTCTACAGTACAATGATCAATTTGTATTAGCAAGATTTGAGTTTGTACAAGAAATCCAAAAAGCACTTTAGTTTTGTACTATCTCTATCCTTTTTCAACAGCATTCACATTTATTCTGGTAACTTTGCCTCTCTTCTGGAGTGATAATAAGTGATTGAATAGTAGGATATTTGTATCCTTTATTTACAATACTTTTCCAAGTTTATGGATAATTCAACTCTCTTAAAAGACATATCAGTACCTTTTTCATGAGTCCTCAATCAAGTTAGTTTAAGAACAAATCAACAAAATCTAACTTTGAGAATCTTTTAAGACTGAAAACTATTAGTGGAACCAGGAAGGAAGTAGCCACACATTAGGAGAGGTTTTCTTCTGGGTATATATTTTTAACACAAAATCTGTGTTCTACAAATTCAATTGCCTTATTGTGTGCCATCAGTAAAGAGTGCAATAATGACTGTATTGCTCTCCTTGAAGATCTCAGAATTAACACCTTGGGGAAAAGTTCAGAGTCAAGGGAACTCCCGCTTGCACAAAAAGAGAAAATCATTACAAATCAAGCTTAACCAGATTTCTTTTTGAGTTGAACTCAAATGATTTGATGAAGGTTAACTGATCCAAGAAAATAAATTATAGAGACATGGTGAGTTTGTTCAGCTGTTGCTCAGATTTCATCTGTTGAGGTCAAACACCTCCACTAGCAAAGGTTCTAGGTTGGTAATGTCCAAATGAGAAGCCATCTGGCAGCTTTCCTCACCTAAATTCCTAACATCCAGCAGTTTCAAAAGTAGTTTAGGGTAAATAACCCTAGCCTCAGCCACGGTGTGCACAGACTCTAGATAGGCCTTCAACCACATTGAATGGCGCTCTTGGCTCTGAGAGACTTTGCGCTTGTCACACAGATTAGCACGGTCGGGAGACATGAGCTCAATGATGAAAAGCAGCATCAGCACAGTCCTATCTTTGTTGGAGACCTCTTGCAGCTGCTTCACAAAATTGATGTGCTGAATAAACATGGATGAGCCTAGGGTGTTATTAATCACTGTAGAATCTACTTTGCCTTCTACTTTTGCTGCATCTCCCCCAGCATTTTGCTGCATTCGAAATTTCCAGCCATTATTCCTAGAATCAAATCCCATAGCAGAGCGCAGTACAAACATTTCCATTATTCCACCCTGAAGAGTAATAATAAAATGAATTAACATTGGTATGATGGAATAACAACAGTTTTTGTTTCTATTGTAAGTGAAATAAACTCACTACCATTTTTTAACTATTCAGTCCATAAGCCTAAACTAAAGCTGTGGAATAGTCCCCCTCAGCGCATTAATTCTAATAAATATTTCTTACTGAAAAAACAGGGATTGGAAATAAAAGCAGAACTGCTTTTTTAACCTATTTATATTAAGTAATGATAGAATACTTCATTTGATGATATAAAAGGATTAACATGAAAAAGAAAAGTTATCAAGTCAAGTTTGTAGTCATAAATGGTGAAATAGGTAGTAACCACACTCACAAACATATGTACAGTAAT
The DNA here is from genome assembly GCA_944989445.1 of Ampullaceana balthica. Lineage (NCBI taxonomy): Eukaryota > Metazoa > Mollusca > Gastropoda > Lymnaeidae > Ampullaceana > Ampullaceana balthica. The sequence continues at coordinate 122,281 of CALYLW010001375.1, read as the reverse complement.
GGTCAACCTCATGAACCATTCAATCATAGATTTAATCATTACATTAGCAACCTTTACACTAATTACCTTTAGTAAATGTATTTGATCAGCTTGAGAAAGGCTCTTAAATTCTGGGATATGTTTGGCAAATCGTATAAGCCGACGTATAAAGATGTCCGTCATGTTGAACAGTTGATTTGCTGTCTTGGGTTTCTCAGTAAGCTTGGGAACCTGATCAGGAGTGTACGCAGCTTCAAATATCTCATCATAGATCTTACCCAGTTCCAGCAAACTACTGTTAATGTGGGGGTTCAGAGGTATGCGGTAATCTTCATTTTCCTCAGAGATTTCAGACTTGACGATTGCGCAATTTGACAACTCATCTGAGGAGCCAACCAGATCTTGTATAGCTTCAGCACTGTTGGATGTACTTCTGTAGCAGTCTTCCTCATCCGATGAGAACTCAACTTTCTGGACCTTGGCCACAGGGCCCATGGTAGAGCACATGTGCTGAGACTGTAAGCCCATAGGGACTGGCAGCTGATTCGAGTAGTGTCCTGGAGGTGAGGTGGTGGAGGTCGGCGAGGCAGAACCTTCAAAGGACATAGAGTAGTGACGCTTGAGTGGCGAGGAGTTGGTGGACCGGCTGTCATAGTAGATGGCTGGTGTACGGGGCATATAGTCATTGCTGTCACTACCGCTGTGGCAGGTGCTGCTTGGCATGAGATGCTGGTGGTGGGGGAGTGCATTGGGGTGGCCAACATGGAAGTATGGCATGACCCCTTCATCCCCCATAATGTCATTTGAGGTTGAGGAGCAGGGTTGAATATCAGTGGTAGAGTTGCCTCCTGGTGAATTGCTCACTTGTCTTGTTTGTTGCCGCTGTCTGCGTTTGACCAGCTGGTCTTCATCTAAAGGAAAAGTTTCAGAAATTGTGGCAAATTAATCAATATATTTTATATATAGATAGTACTGTTTATTTACAATAACTTGTTCATACTTCATACAACAAAGGAAGAATTCTACATTGCTTTAAAAAAACATCAACATTAAAATATTGTTCCATCATCAATATAACTTAGGTCTTATAAATTCTATAAACAGAAATAACATTTCTTAGCATGTAACACAACTGCTTAAAATAATCAAACTCAAGCAATTTAAATGAAATGCAAGGTATTTTCATGAATACATAAAACCACTCATTTAAAAATAGGCTATTATAAACTTTTCCCCTTTCACAATTACATTTTATCACATGAACAGTGTAAGTAAATTATGATTTCACAGAGTTGAGTGATAGATGTGACGCTCAAATTTCAAGAAAAAGATCTGAAACATAAACATTATTGTCCATTGAAAGTAATATACATTTACAGCTTGGAGAAGCTATCTTTAAAAAAAATCCCCTGGGAAACATCCAACAAAATATATTTTACACAAAACTAACCAAAACAGTTCACTATTTGGATTGAATCTAACATCACTAACTGCACTTATTTTCTTATTGGTAAATTAAATGTCAACACCATTTCATTACTGGTAAATATTTACAGCTGACAAGATAACATCATTAATTAAATTACTAAACCTAGAAACACTACAGGAAAGAAGAACAAAGTAGCAATAATGCACAAGGCGTTAAATGCTAACTTGAAAATACAACACAACATTCTAGTAAAATATTATGAAATAGGAATAACAACAATTTTCTTATTCCATAGGCAAGAACAAACAAATACAAATACTCCTTTCCATCTAGCATTTGAATGTCGAATGTGTTTCTTGAACAAACTAGGAAAACCAAAACACTATCAACAATCCGAACCCTAACAAAAAAAGCAAGACTAGACACCAACCATGGATAATTGTAGGACACAATAATCTTAAGATTAAGAAGATGAAGAAGTACAAGGAGCCCCAAGACTATTCCTAACTTTTGTCACATTTAAACAAGTTCAAACCAAAAAAGAGCTTACTTAAAATCCATTCTTTTTTCATGCCGATTGTAAAGCACTTTTTTAACCTGCATCCAGAGCAGAACTTCCTAGTGTGGGCATCCAGTTTACAATTTCCCTCAAAACTGCATGTAAAAGGCTGAAACAAATGGTTTAAATAACAACTTTCATAATCAAAACCATAAATTATTTTTTGTTGGTCTATTGCAATGCGCAGGTGTGCGCAGCGCAGATGTTTGACAGACGCCGCGCAGCAGTTTTGAATTACCGCGCAGTAAATTTACTAAAATGCTGCACAAAAATGGATGCTGAGCAACTTTGCGCACGAGTTTTATTACTTTGCACACGGACCAACGAACCTTAGAGGGAACATTGGTCTATTGGTGTTGATGATATAAAAGAAATGTAGGGGAACCTTCATGAAAAACATATTATGTGAAGGAGAAAATAACGCCTTTTCACTTCATGTTGGTTGTCAGAATATAATTAAATTTAAACTAGATTTTTTTGCTAGTTAATGAACAAGAGATGTCACACAAGTTAATCATGCACTGCTTTAGAAACTTTTCTGCAAATGATTGGTTTGATTTTGCGATCACCTCCACCACAATAAGTCTTGCTTTAAAAGAAATAATAACTTTAGTTTGTGATTTTACTTTGGTTAAAAATGTCTACTTTGAAGTTATGCCTTTCAATTCTTCTACCATCTGCAGCTTCTGCCTTGCTTACAGGATTTTTCAATGTGCAAAAACGACTTAATTCTCTTACTGCTGTCTCCGATTACATTCCTCGATTACAGCCACATTATCTCCACAAATGAGATGCACAGGTTAACAACCAGTAGCAGTGAACATCAGATGTCTGTAGACTCCCAGCAGCTCTTCTTTTATCAACTGTTCTCTTGGCCATTTTTAAGTCTAACTTTGATTTGAAAAAATGATTGAGCATCTAGCAAAAGACTCTTAATTTTTATTATGTTAGCAGAAGTGGTGAAAGAGGATATACTATCCGGTAACCACATTACCTTAATTTCTTATGTTCTAATTCTACTAACTACATAACTTTATTTTAGCTTGTTCTGATCAATGCAAGAATGCTCTTGGGCAGCCCATCGTTGGGCAAGGCTACTAATTAGAGAATTAGATTTTTCCTTTATATTGCAGCTATAAAAATACTCTTGCCTAAGATTATCTTTGAGCCGGCTATAACAATACAATGGATCTGATATTTTCTAGCCTAAACGATATATTATATCTACCTTTGCCTTGAGTGCATTTCGCCTGAAGAACGCCTTGCATGACTCACAACTGATGGCATCAAAGTTGTAGCCCAGCGCCCTGTCTCCACACACACCACAAAAGAGTACAGTTCCATCTTTAGGCTTGGGCCGACGTTTTTGCTCACGTTTCGACTGGGAGCCCGTCTTGGGAGGGGGACTCTGTGTATGAGAAAATCAGCCCATATTATATGTTCAAGCCAAGCACATATGATGGAATAACACGGTTTAAAAAATATAATACAGTTTGTCATACAGGAATGTTCTTAATTTTTCACAATTGATTATTGGTGTTGGGTCATAAGAAACCACGTTACCTTAGACCAAAATCAATTACTTTGATTCTATTTCAATAACCCAATTAAAGTAAGTTTATCAATGACTATTTATTTTACATATATAGATATTATCTTATCTTATCTGTTTACAGACGCTCCTTCTATACAGAAGATTATTGCATCCTACACTCATCCATAGTTTGTGTTTAGTCCTGCATTTTTATTAGAGATTTAAATGTTGATAAAGTGTTGGTTTTCCTGGATTCTTCAGGCAACCCATTCCACGCCCGAATTCCGGACGGGAAGAAGGAAAACTTGTATGTGTTTGTTCTTGCATACGGAATAAGAAAGGTGTTTTTATCCTTATGTCTATCTGAGGGTTGTATTAAGTTATCTTTGTGTTGTATTTCTAAATTAGAATTAATTGCTTTATGAATGATTACTACTTTGCTCTTGGTTCTTCTATCCTCTAGTGTTTCAAGGTTTAATGATTTAACTAATGGTGTTATTCTTGTCAGTTTTGAATATTCTCCAGTAATGAATCTGGCAGCTCTTTTTTGAATTTGTTCTAGTTTATCAATGTTTTCTTTGGTGGATGGGTCCCATACAGAAGATGCATATTCTAGTACAGGTCTCACCAGAGTGAGGTAGCATTTTAGTTTTATATCTCTATTACATTTGTGAAGTTTCTTTTTATAAAGCCTAAGGTTTTGTTGATTTTTTAATAACTTCATTGACATGGGGATTCCATGATAGTTTCTCATTTATTAAGACTCCTGAGTATTTTGCATCTTTAGTTTGGGTCAGTTCTTTTCCATGAATGTAATATTTTGAATTTATTTGTTTCTTTTTCTTTGTTACTATTGTTACTCTTAACAGTTGACACTTTTCTGGGTGGAAAGACATACTCCAGTTAGTTTCCCATTTTATCAGTTCATCTAAGTCTTTTTGTAAAATTTTGCTATCTTCTTCTGATTTAATTGTTCTATAGATTATACAATCATCAGCAAATAACCTAACTTTTGTTCCTGTTGAGATGTTGTTGGGTAAAATCATTTATTTAAATTAAAAAGAGTAAGAGTATATTGCCAGCTTTCTATATAATACAGACTATCTAAATAGTTTGATTTCCCTGAGCTCTGCATGGGAAGGACACATATCAGTTCCACATTTTCCCAACCATGATGAAAGAAAAGACAGCCCCCATTTTCACATAATCGTAATCCCACTGTTTAAGATAAAAGGTATTGTAGTACATGTATTTGATACTACAATGACATGAGAAAGCAAGAACAAATACAATGCAATATTCCATTCGATCTTATGCAATAATTTTAATGGTAAAACTACTTTGAAAAAAACCAGTGAGTGCAGCAGTTATTTAAACTAATGTACATCACTGTGTGCTTTAGAAGCACCATCCATATTTTACAGGGAGGGGAGTTGGCAGTTAATCAGATTTAAGCTTGTTTAATCATTTAAATAAATGTCATTTAGTCACATCAAAAAATAATGTTATAATTCTGCAATAGCTATTAAGAAATTATTTTATTCTATAAATAGTCCATTTGTGTCTCGCTTGCTACATTAAATATATGGTGCATTTGTTTTTGTGTGTGTAGTGTGTGTGTATACTGTGTTCACGCTGCTGCTGTTTTTTTTTGTTTTTTTTTGTTTTTTTTTGTTTTTGTTGTTTTTGTTTTTGTTTGTTTTGTTTTGTTGTTTTGTTTTTTTTTGTTGAGGGATTGGAGTGTTAAAGCGCTTTTAAAAATAAATTCTTAAGTGTTCAGCTACAGGGAAAGTACTCCACAAAATTTAACTAAATCAAATGATTTATCCTATGAATAACTATATAAGACAGCAGTAGTAGGTAGTGTATGAATGCGATCTTTTCACAGTTTCCCAAAGCTGTTTTTGATGTGGCACTTCCAGGCAACATTTTATTATAAGGGTTTACATATCAATTATGTTTGTATGATTTGTAATGTATACTACAGAGTAGACGGGACTGACAACGGTGTCAACTGAAACGAATCAGAAAAGGTAACAAGATGTCTAATTCAGGTCAAACGGACGATAGTACACAGAGGACAGTGGACTCGGTGGGTCCAAGGAGGCCAATGGCTTCAATGGGCAGTTACGTGCAGGGATGGGGGTTGCCAGTTAACTAGTAATATAGAGTAGATGTTAAGGCAAGTAGATGTAATGTCAAGATATAAGGGCCATTAAATGCAATGTTTGATGATGTAGATGTTTATTGGCTTTAGATTAAGGTTTACTAGATGCAAGGACAAGTAGACGTATGGTTTATTGATAGTACTTGTAAGGTATAAAAGACAGTGGTTAATTGTCAATAGTTTCAGGTTCCAAAGTTCCAACATATGTAACGGTTTATTGACTGAAACAAAAATCGTCACAGCAAAAAATAATCAAACAACCTCTGGAGAAAATAGAGACTGCGTGACGCACGTGCCGTCAAGGGGCCATACTTAGGATGGATACATTTAACACTTGTTAAAAACAGCTTCTTATAATCTTTGTTTTTTGTGGGGGTAATGTTTTAGCTACTTGAGCTACTTATATTATGACGAGCGCACCCCCATCCCATAAATAAAACCATTGACTATATTCCTGCATATTCTCACGTCAAATTGAATTGAACAATCTTTGGCATCCAATAACATAGCGTGTACACTCTCACCCTTCACACTGTTGGTGGGCATACAGAAGTGAGCCAACTATATGTCACGAGATATTCGTCATATATATATATTTGACGAATATCTTATATATATAATATATACGCTTAGTATCCTCGTCCTTCTATTAAAGATTAGATCACTATGTTTCTCCTCATTCACACACACATTTCATTAACCGAGGCTACATTTGCATTAGCAGATGAGAGTTATTAGTGGGATCATTACCATAAACAAATGGTAAAGTAATGTAGGCCATTGTTCACCCGTTGCACACCGATACTGTTATTACCAGCATGGTTTCATTATATACGTTATAATTGGTTTATTTACACAAACAAGGCTCTTAAAGTTAATTAATACGCTAAAATTAAAACGAATAACTTATAAGGAAACTGGTCACCACCGCACCCAAAGCCATCAGAATAATGTCATCTATTATATAAAAGATGAGTCCAATGTATAGCCGCGATGTTAGCCCACACAACACAGTTGGGATGTATCCTTGATGACATAATGAGACGGGGTAATCGATTCTCGAAATATATTAACAATAACAACAATGTGATGGCGGCGGACGTCATCGCTATAAACACATAATAATAATAAAAAAATTAAACTATGGGAAACAAATGTTGTTTTCCCAATTCGCGCACTTCACGGTTCACATGTACTTACATCAGTCTGGCTAGAGTAATAAGTTACAACCATTGCGTTGCGAGGGTTGCTGTTATCCCAGGCAATAGCTCGGGAGATATGCGGAAAGAATAAGAGAGGACGGGCGAGAAAAATCCTAGCAAAGCCTGCCTCATAGATTGGCCCTCGCACGCTCAAATGCGAAGCCGAAAAAATGGTGGACTAGTTTTGGCCTGGTCCCGTTCTGGGACGACAGGGCGGACTCGAAAACAAGAAGGTGGCGGCGACCTTACATCTGTTTATATATTGTGCCAACTGTTTCACACTGCGATTTGAAGTGAGCCTTCAGGCATCTATTACTCTACTATAGGCTACAACACACAAATATACCCAACATTCCAGGAGTTTTTCCACTTGGTGTATCTCTCATCTCCCCCCCCCCTCCCCATAATTTTACCTTTTACAAATGATTGATTTGATGGTTTTGCATACATATATTCCTGACATTCATAGTGCAAACTACTTTAGAAAATAATATATATTTTTTAGACTAACCTTGACCCATCATCATTTAAGAATAGATCTTAAAGACAAACACTAATGGACTAATGTCCTAAAAAATGGTTTCAAATATTAAAAGAACAAAATAAGGTTCCACTTGTCAAACGGGTAGCTTGTTTTTGTCATATTTACATGCCCTATTAATTTTTAAAAAAAGAATTTAAACAGAAGTAATATGCACACGCTTATCTAGTATCTCTTATATTTATTTCCACTGCAGAATTACCCAGAATGGAAGAACTTGTTGCTTATAACGTCATTGGGCATGCAACGATCTTTTACTCCTCTATTTCCGCAACACTCTCAATATACCCTCTGGTAAAAAGTAGATCCGTCATTCTGGCATGGATATTTTTTGGATCAAAATATTGTATCTTAAACAACAGTCAGAACGATAACGTTTAGCTATATTCAATTCCCTATTTGAATATTACTGTTAGAATAATTAATTTTAAAAATATTAAATAAGTATCAATCTGGTTTCTTTAGACAGGGTTACCACCCTTGGGGGAGAAAAAAAAAGCTAGAGCTTGTAGCCATGTTGATGACGTCTATTGGAAACGTATCGAGCGCATTGCAGCCCGCTCAGCGCTGACCTACCTAAGTGGACTCAAGCTGCGTCACTGCTTTACTTAGTCAGTGGGGCAGAACAGGTTTTTTTCTCCCCACCTCTACCCCTACGCTCCTACTCTGTAAAAAAATCTTAGTACCGTAAAGCGATGGTAGATTGTAATCGCCAGGTATGTATCAGCTAGCTCAAATTTGTACAATTTCATCTTTACATTGATCTTACTTACGAATGTTGAATAAACATCAGAGCGCAAGAGAGGAGATCTTGCACTTTGAGGCGGTATTTGGACAGTTTAGAAAAGCTGGGTGGGGAAAATGAAAGGGAAAAAGAGATTGAATGAGAGGAGGGATGATGCACCAAGAAGAGCAAAGGAGTGGGGATATAATTTAAGGATTCAAATTAAACCAGCCCGTAAAAACAAAGTTTTTGACTATAAATCCCTTATATATATGAGACAGAACTCAAAGTATTGATTATGTACAAATGCCACAAACATTTACAGACTGAAACTGTATTAACTCCCCTTTGGTGTAAAATGGGGCGGGGGAGGTGTGGTCACGTATGGCTGGACTGAACTCAACGTGACACGTAAATCTAAAAAATAGCAGGCCGCTACATATAGTTATATAGAGATAAACTAAAAAGGCATTTATTTAATTACGGTACATTCGATCGATCTGAAATTTTGATACCATACATTGTTATGTGACACGAGTCTATGTGCAAAATTTCAGCTCGATCGCATCACGGGAAGTGGGTCATTTTTAAATCCCTTACATTAACTTCACCGCAGTCTCTGTCTCTCTGTCTATCGTTCGTCGTCGGGCGGGCGGAAAAATAAAAGTAAAAAATGACCCACTTCCCGTGATGCCATCGAGCTGAAATTCGACACATAGGCTCGTGTCACCTAACAATGCATTGTATCAAAAATTCAGGTCGATCGAACGTACGGTTATTAAATTAATTCATATTTAGTTTATCTGGGTTAATGAATATAACAGAGAAGTTAACAGGTTGTGTTCACGTATAATCAAATGAAACGTAATTGTTTTTTGTTGGTTTTTTTGTGTGGATACCATTAGCTCAAACGATTTTTCATGAGAAATATTCCTTTTTTGGAAATGGGTATGAAAGTATGCCAAGGTCTATCGAATGAATAATTTATCCCGGCATTTAGCTGCAGTTCTGCGTAGTAAAGTGCTTCATTAAATATTCATCCGTCTACGGCTATACAGTCTTGTATTTGGTTGTTATCGTGCTGTGTTGGCTAGGAGCCGGCGGTATACACATTCTTGTCCTTCAGTCACGGTCCAGTGAGTAACGGTATTCGACTGGAATAGAGCACCGTTCACCGTCTAACTAAAGAACACAACTTTGAATGGGCCCACGCCCGCTTCATCTCGTGGCCTTAAGAAAGAAATGTATATATATGAACTTAAATTATCACATTGGAAAACGACATAGAATCAAAACTACAGAAGGCTCCTCACCTACCTAGACCCGTACCCTCTGTTACTATTGCAAACGCAATTTCGTTTCCTTTGAATCCCTTTAGGGCTTCTTATAATGTTTTCCCCCTCTAATGTTCGCACTTGTGACGCCAACAAAGCTGGTTCCCCAGCTAGCACCGAGTGTTCCTGATAGACATGTATAATATGAAAAGATTTGTCTATGATTTTCTTATACTCTAGAAATAAACCGTTGACAGTTGAAAATCACAGAGGAACAGAATCACAGAGACCCTACCATTCGCCCTGACAATCTCTTTCGTTTAGTTAATAAGTTTTCAATGGCCTTACCTCACCCTGTTTTTTTAATAAAAAATGACATAGAATTTAAGCTTCGATTTTCAATCTCTCAAAATCTGAGTAATTTTTTTCTCTCTAGGGGTCTTTGGCGACATCAAGCAAAGCATAATTTCTAATAACATCAGAAAAATTAGTGGGATAATAAGCTGTTGATCTACTTGTTTTATAATAATTTTCATAAAAATAAACAAGCCGACTTTCCCTTAAGTAGGTTTTACCCGACGACACCACGTCTTTTTAAATCCCTTATATTAACTTCATAGCCGTCTCTGTCTCTCTGTCGTCATCTCTGTCTTGGGCGGGCGAAAAAACAAAAGTAAAAAATGACCCACTTCCCGTGATCCGATCGAGCTGAAATTTGGCACACGGACCCGTCTCACCTAACAATGCATCGTATCAAAATTTCAGATCGATCGAACGTACCGTAATTAAATTAATGCATTTTTAGTTTATCCTTACATAACGTATGTAATTCAAATTCACTGTTTGTTATTGTTATTTTTTCCACGTGAGAGTTTGAGTTGACGCGACCCATCGAAGTACTGGCGTGCTTTTGTTTACATTTTACGTGTCACGCTGAGCTCGGTCAAGCGATCGGTGACCAGACTTTTCCCCTCCAGGGTTTTGAAGCAAAGTTGAGTTAAGACAGATTCAGTCTGTAAATGTTTGTCGCGTTTGAAAATAATCAATACTGTTAGTTATGTCTCATATATAAGGGATTTATAGTCAAAAACGTTGTTTTTACGGGTTTGTTTTATTAAATCCCTTATATTAATTTAACCACAGTCTCTGCCTCTCTGTCTGTCTTGGGCCTGCGGAAAAACAAAAGTCAGAAATGACCCACTTCCCGTGAAGCAATCGAGCTGAAATTTGGCACACGGACCCGTTTCACTTAACAATGCATCGTATCAAAATTTCAGATCGATCGAACGTACCGTAATTAAATTAATGCATTTTTAGTTTATCTATATAAACTATATGTAGCGGTCGCCATCGTTTACATTTTACGGGTCACTTGACTTCAGGCCAGCCACCGGTGAACACTTCTCGTGTTTAAACCAGGTAAACCACCTGGAGTTGAGTTAACGCGTTGACGCCACCCGTCCATGTCCACACCCCCTCCCCCCAGTTTTAAAGCCAGGGGAGATAATTTCGGGTTCAGTTTGAACATAATCAATACTTTTAGTTATGTCTCATTTATAAGGGATTTATAGTCAAAAACTTTGTTTTTACGGGGTTGTTTTATTAAATCCCTTGTATTAACTTCCCCGCCGTCTCTCTCTGACTCTCTGTCTGTCTTGGGCGGGCACCGCGGAAAAACAAAAGTAAAAAAATGGCCCACTTCCCGTGAAGGCATCGAGCTGAAATTTAGCACAAGGACCCGTGTCACCCAACAATGCATCGTATCAAAATTTCAGATCGATCGAACGTACAGTTATTAAATTAATGAATTTTTAGTTTATCTATATAAACTATATGTAGCGGTTGCTATCGTTTACATTTTACGGGTCACTTGACTTCACCCCAGCCACAGGTGAACACATCTCGTGTTTTAACCAGGTAAACCACCTTGAGTTGAGTTAACGCGTTGTCGACACCCGTCCATGTCCACGCCCCTCCCCCTTTTCCCAATGTTAAAGCTAGGGGAGATAATTTCGGTTTCAGTCTGTAAATGTTTGTTGCGTTTGAACATAATCAATACTTTTAGTTATGTCGCATATATAAGGGATTTATAGTCAAAAACTTTGTTTTTACGGGGTTGTTTTATTAAATCACTTATATTAACTTCGAAATCTTGTCGTCATCTCTTCGTGCGTCGGGCGGAAAAACAAAAGTAAAAAATGACCCAGTTCCCGTGATGCGATCAAGCTGAAATTTGGCACACGGACCCGTCTCACCTAACAATACATCGTATCAAAATTTCAGATCGATCGAACGTACCGTAATTAAATAAATGCATTTTTAGTTTATCCTTATATAACGTAGGCAACGATGCACAAATTCAACATAAATGCAAAGATCATTGAAGTGATCAAGAACCTTTACAACAGAGCAACCAGCGCAGTACTCTTCAACAGCAAGCTGGGAGATTGGTTCAAGACCACTATTGGTGTCAGACAAGGATGTTTACTTTCCCCCATCCTCTTCAACCTCTTCCTTGAAAGGATCATGACAGATGTGCTAGAAGACCATGTCGGAACAGTCAGCATCGGAGGGAGAAGTATAACCAACCTACGCTTCGCCGATGACATTGACGGCCTAGCTGGTAGCGAGGACGAACTAAAAGAATTCCTCGCAAAGCTAGAGAAAGCAGCAAAGGCGTACGGCATGGAAATCAACGCAGAAAAGACCAAGGTCATGGCTAATAGTAAATTCACAAGCGAGATTTGGATAAACGGGCAAAAACTCGAAGAAGTCTCCACCTTCAAGTATCTAGGGGCCATAATATCCGACGAAGGCTCAAAGCCAGAAATTCTTGCCAGAATAGCCCAAACAATGGCAGCATTGAGCAAATTAAAGCACATCTGGCAAAGTAAGAAGCTCTCCCTGAGATCAAAGATCCGGCTAATGCGCTCTCTAGCGATGTCAGTCTTTTTGTACGGTTGTGAGGCTTGGACGCTCACTGCAGACCTCCAAAGAAGAATAAATGCGCTAGAGATGAGATGTTTCAGAAAGATATTTAACATCTCCTACACAGCGCACATCACAAATGAAGCGGTCCGCAACAAAATAAGTACTGTCATTGGCCCCTACGAGGACCTACTCACATCAATTAAGAAGAGGAAATTACGATGGTACGGACACGTGACAAGAACTGGAGATTTCGCAAAAACCATATTACAAGGCACAGTCCAGGGAGGAAGGAAAAGAGGCAGACAAAAGAAGAGATGGGAGGACATTATCAAAGAGTGGACCGGTCTGTCATTCAGCGACTCTCAAAGGGCAGCACAGGACCGTGACAAATGGCGTGTGTTAGTGTGCAGTTCACGATAGTGCCCCAACGACCCAACAACGGGTTAAGGGATAGTTCAAGTTATATAACGTACGTAATTCAAATTCACAGTTTGTTATTGTTTATTTTTCACGTGAGAGCTCAGTTCGCGCGTTGACGCGACCCATCGAAGTACCGGCGTGCTTTTGTTTACATTTTACGTGTCACGCTGAGCTCGGTCCAGCGATCAGTGACCAGACCTTTCACCTCTCCAACCGTGTTATACAGCAGGAGTTAAGGCAGATACAGTCTGTAAATGTTTGTCACGCTTTAAGATGATCAATACTTTTAATTATGACTCATATATAAGGGATTTATAGTCAAAAACTTTGTTTTTACGGCTTTGTTTTATTAGTTTATCTTTATATAAACATCGGTACCCGTCTGCTTTGTTGACATCCATGAGTTCACCACGTGAACACATCACCGTGGTATAAAACGTTGGGCGGGCGCTTATAAGGTGTTTGGTATAAAAAAATAGAGGTAAAAAAAGATGTGTGGGCGTCAGACGTGAATTGTAAAGAGTTTGTATTATGAGTTTTAAAAAATAGCTGTAAAAACAAAGTTTTTGACAATAAATCCCTTATATATGAGACATAACTAAAAGTAGTGATTATGTTAAAAGCGTGTCCTTTAAAAAAAAAGATTTTTTTAAATATTTTATTATTGAATATTAATACCTATTCCGGTAGCTCCATAACAAGTTTTTTTTCTCTCGACATGGATCAGTGGAACACCGACTTGGAATGTTAAGGTTCTTTGGCGCTTTAGCCAGAAGGCGACATATACAAGACTGTTGACATAATCATGTAACTATTGGTTTGCTTCTACTGAGCAGCTGTTGAGTTTGTGTATTTAGTGCGTGGTTAATTTTATATAATTGAAGCCTATAAATGCTAATTATTGTTTACGAGGGAGAAGAGAAGACTATAGTAGCGGATGCAAAGACATTTTAAAATTACCGCAGGAAGTAAAACATTTTAGGGCACCAAAAGCTTAGCCATAATAAAATCACATCCACAGAATCATCAAAGTGCAAACACAAATCATTGAGGGTATGTAGAGTCGAGACCCTCCCCACTTCGCACAAACTAAAGTGGCCCACTTTAACAAATTACTCCTTGTTGGCGCCTTTTGGTTAGATTATGCAAACATATCTATGATATCACAAGTGAATATTTTCGACGTGCAATCTCTTTGTGTTGGCGACCAGGGATATGCTACACTGGTTATCATTAGAGGAGTTGTGAACCTTACCTCTTTCAGCAGGTAACTGGGGCAATCAGAATTTTAATATATCTAATAGCTATTCTCGTTAAGAAAAGGTATAAGTAAATATCAACAAGAATAATTCCAGTGCTTATAGCATAGACAGTTAATAGTTGAATAAAAATATAAATTTGAATTTTTAAAATAAAAAGTTGTTTTATTGTTAAAAAAAATTATTAAAAGATCTAAGCATTGTAAATTAGTACATTACATTATACAAAAATAGCAAAGAAACTAGTTTCTAGTTTTGCTATCATAAACACGATGTCGTCTCATTTTATGTACATTTAGATATCGTTTTTCGTCAAAAACATTTTGTCTTGAAATAAAAGTTGAGATACATTTGCACGTTTCTAACATCAAACGATGTAGAGAGATAAAGGATGGTGAGACACAGTAGAGAGATGCCGGTCTCAGGTGCGATTGAATTATTATTAATTTTTAATTATACATTTTTTAGGCTTACAAAGGCTGTACAGAAATGCAGATTAAACGCTATGTAACATAAGAGAGCATAACAAAAATTTTTTTGTTTTTTTTTCTGAAAATATTTTAAGGAATTAATTACTTTGCGTAAAGCATCATAAGAAAATTTAAAAATATTTTAAAAAACCCCATACAACTTAACTTTGAAAATCAATAAAAAAAATTCCTTTCCATAAATACCGTATTTTTGTTATTTGTTATGTACATGTATTAAAATTATATTTTTAATATTACTAAAAAAGAGTTACTTTTAATGATAAATAAGAAAAACCCGTAAAAAACCAAGTTTTTGACTATAAATCCTTTATGTACGAGAAGTAATTAAAAGAATGTTCATTATAATACGCAGCGCCAGACCATCCAGAAATACAAAATTGCAGTTGTGTCGTAAAACGTGTTTAATATAATGCGCACCGATCAGGAATATGTTTATAAAAAGAGCTGTCAATAAAATACGCACCTTATTGCGCGACAGAAAGGTTGTTCAATATAATACGCACCGCGACGCTCTATCTCAAAAAATAGCATGATACATAGGAATAAATAAAATAATCTAAAAATTCAAAAATTTAATTACGGTACATGCGATCGATCTGAAATTTTGATACATTGTTTTTATCATCGGTACGAAACTGCCTGCAAAATTTCAGCTCGCTATCTTGCGAGCAAGTGGGTTAAAATCGATCAAAAGTTTTGGCGACAAGCAAGCAAGCAAGCAAGGTCCGCCGCAGACACCACGAGTTAATATAAAGGATTTAAAAAAGAAAATACTTATATGTTTATGACCAAAACTCATCCTTCATGCAACGAAACAAATGAAAAGATACACTTTAGAGGCGGTGAGACAATAAACAGCCTTATGATTACCCTTGAGAAAAAAGTCACGCGCGGCTAAAGGGCCATCCATAAATGACGTCACGCACCTAGGAGAGAAAAGGGGGGGGTCCACACATTGGTGACGAGGTGTGACGATGTGTGGGAGGGGGGGTGTTTGAGAAATGTGACTTCAAATCAAAATTTGCAACTTTAAATAAGTTCCCTTTAAATATATCATTTCTTACAATTTATTTTATGACCTTTCAAATTGCTTCACGCGTGTTACGATACTAGAGTGCAACCTTACTTTAAATAACTACTTAAATGACAAAAAAGTGATTTGAAACATGCTCTTTTTCAAATAGAAAATACAGCTTTTATGCCCCCCTCCCCGGCAAAGCTTTGTGACGTCATATACGTTTTTGTGACGACGCGTGACGAGGGGGGAGGAGGAAGAGTGAAAAATTGGCTAAAATCGGGTGACGTCATTTATGGACGGCCCCTAATGAAAATATTACGCTTGACAAACAAGCGGGAAGTGTAAGTAGAGAGAAATTCTATAATAAAAGACGCACTGTCATGAAGAACATTATTTGCACAACCCACCAATTACCACATTGAGGCAGTCACAGCATTTCCATAAGGTAATCGAAGCACATGGAAAATAACATGTAAACAAATGACGACAAACTGTAAGGCTGTATATATATGTATACACATTGTCATATATCCATCATGATCCAGATTGAAATGTTAAAGGTTTTGAACTTAACATCTGGCACCGATTGGGCCCGCAAAGGTTTGCTGCATAATTATTTTAAAAAAAAATTGCACCCATTTAGGGGTCGGGGGCCTAAAATGTCGTTTTCCCCTCCGTATATGAGTTACATAAACATTATTTTAAACATTGGCTACTGGGTAAATGGATGGCTCTTGACAAAACTTGGTACATGAAATGTTGATAGCCCGTATTAAAATACTATAATGAACTTCTAATGTCCGCTTCTTCGGGGCGGGCGGGCTTTTTTTTTCGCAAACGTTTACATTGAAATCTACTGGGATTTTGAACTTTTTAACTGGCATCGATCGGGCCCGTGGACTTAAATGTATCCCCCCCCCCATATTAGCAATATAAATATTATTTTATTCATCCAGTAGAGACGAAACTTTCGGTAGTTGAGTACACTCCCGTAAAGGTTTCGGGCATAAAGTTAAAAAAAAATAAATTAACAGTCTTTGGTTTATTTTAATTTTCTTTATTCTGAGATCATTGCTACGAGCGAAAAAAAGAATATAAACACGGACGAACAGAAAGAAGACTATACTTGAATTTTATATATAGTTACAAGGAAAGGCTGTGCAGAAGTGCAGGCGAACACTTAATTTAGCCGACATATTTGCATTGAATGTAGAAAGTATCAAGTAAATATTTATATTCATGATTGAAAACACATTTTGGCCACAAAATTTCCTTGCATAATGCATTTAAATAAAATTTAAATTATCTACTTTTAGTGCATCCTATATAAACAAAAGTCTTTTTTTTTAAAATGGAAGAATCGGTTATAATTTTTAGTTTTGCAGTTTTTAGTATAAAAAAGTGCCCTTATATTTTTTAGTCTAAGAACAAAATTTTGCTTTTCAAACAATTAATGCTTATAAAATCCCTAGAAATATTAACCTAAATTAAATTGACAAGAATATTCACCACTTTGCACCTCAAAGTAGACACTGAATTGGAACTAGGCGAACGAGCCATAAGAAATAGACTTATGACTTTAGGCAATAGAATAAAATGGTGTGTTGGCGTACAATGAGTTCCAGAACTGAGTGACGCCATACTTAACAACGCCTCTGACTTGGTTTTACATAACACTAATTACCCTAACTACCGGTATATAAATTATATTTAACATAACACTAATTTCCCTAACTATCGGTATATAAATTATATTTATTGACTACGCAATTTTGTTCAGAGAACATTCTACAGATGATCGAATATTCATGATGCCCAAATGAGCCAAATAGGAGATGAAAATTTGTTGTATATTACGGGACAATCCCTCTCGGAAACAGTTACATATACATACACTGAGTTAACCTTATGTCTATATTTAAAAAAAAATTCTCCCGCATGCATCAATTCTAAATCAAATATACAATTTAGAAAAAAAAATGAATGTATAGTTTCGATCATTAAAAATAAGATTATTTTTAAAAAAGAAAAGAAATGGCTATTTTCATTAAAAATGTTTTCTTGTCTTTAACAAGCCAAGGCAGATCACATATATAGCATGCAGAGACAGTTTGATAGACCAAAGGTCGCACTTCTGATGTCAATTCACAAAGATAGAATATTATTTTTTGATACAAACAGTTTGGACATCGATTCAAGGTTTTTACTATTTAAACAACAGAAACATATTAAGTTAAACATAAATTTCCAAGCTTTAAAATGTCAGTAATATGTTTTGGATCAGGGAGAGCACAGTTGAATTAATCTTTATAAGATGCATGAGGAATGAGGGGACATCCTGTATTCGCCTTAGAATGTTGTTGTTCCTAATCATTGTCTGCATCATTAAATAATGGCCTTGAATGAAATTGTCAGGATATTACCATGACGTCGAATGTGATCCAGATTAGATTTTTCAAAAGCCATAATGGAACTCATTTTATGTCATTTGCAATTCCAGATAGTTTTTTTTAAAAAAGTAGAACATATTTAAAATGTCATAACTGCAGCGTATAACTCTGGAAACATGATTAGGTTTTAATCTTGCGGAATTTTAATTCCATAACATTAATATTGAAGTCATAGCGTGTAAACATTACAATGTTTCCAGTCAACACAAACACTTACACAACAGGCACACACACACACAAACACACATGCGCATATGCCACGTGGCATTTAAGAGCAAAACTAAATATTACTCGTGGTGGTTGTTGAGTGGTCTAAACTAAGTAAATCACAAGCTTGCCAACTAGCGGTCAATTCTTAGTTACACCCAAGCCAAGGGAACAAAATTTCACTAGCATCTCAGGTGGATGGAGCCCGTTAAACTTTTGTGGCAACTTATCTAAGAAGAGAAAAACCCCGAGTCCCGTAGATGGTATGACAAGACACAATGCAACCAAGCTGTGCCACTTGGTTTGTCCAGATGCATGAATAGTCATTCCTGTATAATGAATCAGGTTTGCCATCTAAAGACAACAATGTTTTCTCCATCGTCACACCGTGACGCAAAGATAACAGAAAACTACTTTCAGATGTGACGAAGACACCAATTCATAAAAAGACTACCTCTTTCCCATTTCCTTTAATATTCGACACTGTTTCTTTTTAATATAAGTCTCAAGAAATTGCCATAAATTTACCGTACCTGTAAACATCTTTCATGAAGATAGGATATAGTAAAACTGGGGTAAGAACCTTAAGAGAGCTGTGACAGTTCAAGGCTTTCAGCACACATGCATATAAATTATGTGATATAGAGAGTAACAAGCCTTGCTACCGTCCAACATAGCCACGAACCAAAAGCGCCCTATTGATTTTCTAAGAGAACACTGAGTTCAAACACAACACATGCACCGCTAACATGTATTGAAAAGAATGGTCCGGAAACTCCACGCTGGGAAATACGTCACTGGTTATAAAAACAAAGCATAAATGGAGGAAACTAAGCTGGGGGTCACTACTTGAAAGACGTCATAGGTTATACAAACACATTAGTCACGGTGGAAAATGACTAGGGGGTCGCTATTTTTAAAAAAAGCCATTGCTTAGAAGATCCTATAATAGTGAGAATGCTAATTCAAATAGGTCAATGTTTACTCAAAGAAAGCATTAATATTGGAAATTTAGGAATCACTGTGAATGATACGTCTTTGAAAGTTAAAATATAAAGCATTTATGGTTAAAATAAAATATTAAATTTGGGGTCAGAATTTCCAATATCCAAGTTTATTTCCACTATAATTAAACAATATTTGCAATATATTTTCAGCAACTCCAAGTTCCCACACGTTCATGAAAGCATTTTGATGGGAAAAAAGTAAAATGTAAAAAAATCTTTTTTTAAAAAGGACACGCTTTTATTTACAAACTGAAACGCGCTGATTTCCCCTGCCCTTGATGTAAACACGGGAATTTACGAGGGCTAGAGTGAAACCAGTGAGCCGTGGAGGTCAACCCTAGCAGACGACTATACATTCGAAATAGTGATAAATAGAGATAAACTAAAAATTGATTAATTTCATTACGGTACATTCGATCGATCTGAAATTTTGATACAATGCATTGTCATCCAAGATCTATCTGTGGTAAAATTTTGAGATCTCTAGGTCCATCAGAAGTGGTTTAATTTTACGTTTCAAGATTTGAAGGAAGGATACAACATACAAACATTGTGACTTAAATAAAAGCGTGTAAAAAAATCAATCTAATTTAGCTCGGTAAATTGGTAGTTCTCCTTCTATAGCAACTTGCTAGATAGAAACGCACACATCCATCCATCAGTTCAAATAAATGTTTTTATACACGATCTTTGTTCACAAAAATCTCCTTTGATGATGCCATTTAATTATTTAATTTAAATTAAAACAAATTTCGTTTCGGTTTTTGTGTTTTCATTAATAAAAAAATTGAGTCTCCCCGCATCTGGTAGGTCCGCAGAGAGGGTTATTAAATAGAAGAATACATGCATGTCTTAAAACGGCCTTCCTGAACCTCGAATGGACATGTAAATAAATCAAATAAGTTATTGATTTTCGAATGTATTTCAAAACGAGAGCTGTTACTTTTTTAACGCGATATACACGCAAGTATTAAAAATAATATAAGCAAAGATATATAATTTTGATTATCATCTCGCAAATTTCATAACATTGGACATAATGGCAGACCTGGGAATCATATCAAACCCAATAGTTTTAAAAGACCAGACTCAATAGTGAATAGTGAGTCTTTCAAAATCTACCAGTTACTTCTGTTACATTAGAGAAAATCTTAATATATTTTTATCAGTTTTATATAGCTGAGATAGCGTCGCAGGAGGAGGCAGCGGTAGTGGCTTGACTAAAAGAGTATGGGGAAAGACACATATTACGAAAGAGAATTTCCACATTGTTTTAAAAAAATGCTACGGTAGCTTTTAAGGACACAGAAAGCCACTTCTAATATTAACTTGGTGATCAGAAAGCAAATTAAGTATCCCCATTACCAAATCTTCATTGATTTGAGCAGGATATTGACTTTTAAGTAATTTTTATTGTTCATTTTCCTGTTCAACTTGAGAGATTGATAGGTATGAGTTTCCAGAAAAAGCCTACGTTTTTAGAAATCTTCACTTTACCACTATCAGTGGGCCAACTTCCAACCAATAACATCATCCAATATTACATAAAATGAGACATATTTTATGAAATCGGAGGATTTATCTGTTTCAATTTGTATGGACAAATCATCATCTTTGCAGCACATCTCTTTCCACAGTATCCCGCTTTACCTCGTGTCCCAAAGTTTTACATCTTCTATCTATTATATAATGCAATAAGGCGCGTCTGTCAGTCAGTCAGTGATCGCTATGCGGTTGTAACTCCCGATAAAATTTTTGAAAATTAAGACATGAAAATAATGAACATATTGGTGTGGAGATTAACAGAGCGTGTTTCTCGCCATAAAATATTGTGACGTGACGTCATTATTTGAGCTTATAGGACTTTGTGAAAAAGCAACGAAGTAAAAAAAAAGCCGTGGTTTATTTGAAGTGATTTAATATTTGTAATGTTGATATCCCGCTTTGTGTGTGTATATAAGTATGTGTGTGAGCGTGTGTGTGTAAGTGTATGGGCATGGGAGTGTGAGTGTGTGCGAGTATATATGTGTATAAGTATGTGTGTTTACGAGTGTGTGAGTGGGGTAGGTGGGCGTGTGTGTGTTTTGGTTATTTTTATGTCTGCTAATGTTGCGCTTCTGACAAGACTTCGAGTATTTATCTTCTTAAATCATTCATATTTGTTTGAAAATTACGTCTTGACACTGTTTTCTTTAGTGTAATCTTTTAACAATATCTACTTAATTTGTTTGTTTTGTTTTGCTAAATAAATAAAAATAGTGTCATTTTACTCTTATCCTTTATTTTCTTAAATGATGACGTTTATATTGAAATATGTGTTTGACATTTCAAAATTTAGTTACAAAAAATCAAATATATAATGTATTCTATGTCTAAGTTAGCTAACACATGTGTGACACCAGATTAATAGTACATAAAATGTATTCCTCTCGGTATTGAAATCTGTTTAAAAATATGTATATGTAAAATATGCAATTAGGTAAGATTAGGTAAGAGGCTAATGTGCGACTCATTTGTTTTTATACAGAGGGGAACCTTTGTGATCTTTTGAAGGGTACTTTTTGTTGGGAGGGGAAGGAGTCAATAATATCACCCAAACCTGCATGGGTAGCACTAACTCTTTTAATGTTATTATTCATGTGAAAAAAGAGCCCTCGCGCATTAGAGTTACGAAACTGTAACGGAGCTTTGATATTCTGTTACAGCATTAAGAGATAATAATGCGTTATTACAGAAGAAACACCAAAATTGATAGACATTTATAAAATTCATAATGTCGATTAAACATGTTATTTTATGAAGAAGAGAGTTGCTGTTTCGGAATTCCACTTTAGTGAAGCGTTTATACTCGTATCTAAATTTTTAAAGGAAATATGAGACCCAAAAATCATGCTTACCCCGTATCAAAGCACGGGTATTGCGCTCGTATATTATATGTATATTACACTGTGATTTTTCTGTAAACCTTAAGTATAAATCTATATCTTTTAATGTTTTCCAAATTATAATGTTCAGATATTTGGTCCAATATAATGGATATTAAATCGTAAAATTTCATAGTCCCTTTAGATTGATCGTCTCCAATGGGAGATAATTGGGCCCCATCTGAATTCGATGTGTCTCCTTCTAATTAAAGGAGCCCCGTGACAATTTAGCTCTCCCGAGGTCTTTCACTGTGCAGGGATGTGGGCAAATCTGATAATAACACCTGAATGAAGTGACAGCGTCGAAATGAATTGAAACGAAATGCTTTATAATCTTGACTGTCATGTGTAAACAATGCTATTTCCGTGACGACGAGGTCAGCAAATATCAGCAACACAGACGGATCATTGACCAGAGTGGTAATCAACGATATCGATGGACACATCTTCTAAAAGCGGGGATGCTTTTAGTACTAACATCATCAACAAATTCAATAACAGCGCCGGTTGTTGTTATTAAGCATGACAGAATTCAGCACATCAAAATCTTTACGGAATACGCTATAAAGAAGATCGAGCACGACGTAATTAGTGTTAAAATTTTTGAAAATTATAAGTTCACAGGTGTCTAAAGCTGAGGTTTTGAAAGAACAAGATGCGGGGAAGAAGTTACCCTCACAATGCGGGGAAGAAGTTACCCTCACAATGCAGGTTTTGAAAAATTAGAAGGGCTCATTAATTTTTAACAGGTTGACAGAATAATACGATTTTTCTCTCTATCCACTTCCTGGTGACCTTGGCGCAGGTGTAAGGTAATTTTCAGCACATTCTTTTTAGTTATTTATTAGGCTAAATTTACATTGGAAAACGTTTTTCACAAAGAAACGTTTCTCGTTGTTTTTCATTTTTTTTTACGAGAAACGTTTCTTTGTGAAAAATGTTATTATTTTTTTATTTATTTTTTAAATGTACAACCTAATTTAAACGCTTTAATAAGAGAGAGAGAAGGCATTGACCGCAGTTTAATCAACTCTTGGTTCAAGTTGTGTTAAAAATCATTGAACATTTAATAGCTTAACTTACGGTACTGAACACATAAAAACAAGCTGTGGTAGGATTGATGTTAAAGTTATTCTCGAGAAGGGCATCCACGGAGAAATGAAGCTGTCTCGTGGCAGATGTAGATTTAAAAATTTAACTGTGTATTACAAATAGTATCTTTCACATTAAAAAGTTTTCTTTCTTCCCTTCACCTGTCCTTAAAACTTGTAATTGGTAAATGTCTGAGACACGTTATATGTCTGCACGGCTGTTCAATTGGTTAAGATAGACTATTTAAGGAAAGTTAAACGGTGATTAAAAGCTTAAATGAACAGCTATTTTAGTTGGCTTGCTAGAAGATTTACAATTCTTTGTAATTTATAGTTTCAGAGTAGTTTTGTTAAATGAAATTTTGTTAATCAGTGCAGGTTGATAAAAGTTAAACCTTTACTCATATTTTGTTATGCAAATTGCACAAACATAATATCTCGCATTATAATAAAATTAGTAAAATTTGCATAAGTAACAACTTGGTTTTTTTATTTCTTCTAGTACATACATGTTTAAATATTTTTAAAATACTTTTAATTATCTAAGCTCCATTAAAAAAAAGAAAATGATCAAATTTGATATATTATAGAAAGCGCGTCCTTATCTTCAAATATTGTAGTAGACGGAGATTTGTGGCGCGTCAAAATGCGCCCCTTGATTGGTTGAGGAGGAAAACAAATGAACAGCGCCTTCTTTCTAGTAGCGCTCTACATAGTTAATGCATGTGACTTCAGAAAGGGCTATATTATTTTCTGAGGCCGTAGAGTTATGGTAAGATGTCAGGCACCAGGTCTAGTTTGCCGCGAGACACTTTTTGTTTCTTTGTTTGTATTTAAAATGATGAGGACGAATGATAAAAATTCGCTTGAGAACAAGCTAAAAATCATTTAGATTTTACATATTATATTAACTTAATATGTAATGCCGGTAATGTCATGGGCAAGCTTCAATAAATTCTTTAAAACTACAAAATTAACTTTAAGGAAAGAGCAATATTGCCAGAACTTGGAATAACGTAGTGCAGGATAATTTCTATTTAAAATAAGTAGTTTTAATTAAAATTCTATACCTCATTGCTGCCCTCCCAAAATAATGCTCGTAATTTCACCACATTTTGCAATACCTTCATACGGCTATATTTAATAAGATTATACAAATAAAAATAATGTTTTATCTAACGTTTGGGTTCCTTTTCGCTCTATTATAAATAAACCTTATTATTTTAATTTATAAATAGCACTAAAAATAAAATATCCTCTTGAAAATTGATATTTGGCTTGAGCATAATCATAAGCTTACTTGCAACTAGCAAATAAAATTTCATTTTCAAATCTCTAGTACACGTATTGTTGGTTTGACCAGCTCATATAATCCCTCGTGATATCAATGCTTTTCCCTCTATTAAAATTGTAATCTAACTACAATGGAATTGGAGCATTAAAAGAATAAATACATACAATAACATTTTAGCACTTAATTGTTTTGATTTCCAGAAAAAAATAACATTTTTGTAAAAAAATAAATTAAAAAAAAACAAAAAAAACAACCTTAGGACGAAATTCAATGATTAAAAGATTAAAAATGCTACAGACTCCTTAAAGATGCATTTAAAATTCTAAACTAATAGAATTTGGGATAATTAGTTTATTATTGTTTAAGGCTTAAGGCTTAAGGTCATCTCACTGAACTGAGTAGTCTTACACAGCTTTACAAGCTTACCCGATTGTTTATTTTTAATTATTATATTTTTTTAAATTGAATGTCTCTTAAACTGAAACAATCTTCTCATCTTTGAAACTTCTGAAAGTCTATTAGATATTCAACTCGCTTTATAGAGCAGTTTGTTCATCAGCTTTTGACACTCTCATCTGTGGACAAGACCATGTAAAGTGTATATAGTTTTAAAAAAAAAGTTTTAAAAAATTGTCAAAACCTTTCGTTAGTGTAGATTTTTAAGAAGACGAAAAGCGAAAGGCTGTTCATTTAATAAGAAAAATTGTATGGGATAAAATCTGTCGATCGTAAATTAAAGATGTCTCATCATAACAATGTCAGTAATTTTAAATTTCAAAACTAACAGCAAAATATTTTTAGTGAGAACAAATAAAATTAAAAGCAAGAGACAACTCATGTTGCTTCTATTGTAAATAATATATTTTTTAATTTTAAAAACATTTAGAATACAACTCACTTTTTATGTGTTTAAAAATTCATAATCCGCCCACGCGTATTGAACGGATGATTTTAGCTCAGCACTTAATCTAGGTCATCATTTAATTTTGCATTTTTTCACGAGTCAACGGGAACGCACCTTTTTTTTAATACGCGGTTTTGGTTAATAAATGCAAATAATTCAACCAACAAGCAATGAAGAGAAACAGAGCAATTAGGCAGATGTTGCCAAAAAAAAACGTTGTAAAAAGAAAATGTTTATGTCACTATAAATGACAATGTACATGCTTTGGACATATTTTAGTTTGCAAACGGAAAGAGCAGGCATTAAAATATAATTTTAAAAAACAATGCAAGTTTAATATCAAATTCTACAGTGTATTTTTAAACACCATATGGTTTCTTGCAGAACTGAACAATGCGGTATATTTATAACGTTAAGGTTGCCCAGTGACGCGTTTATCGACCATGGCCGGGAACTCACACAGCTAGAAAACAGCCAGCCACGAAATGAGGTCAACGCAATCATAAAAACTTGTCTACTGGGTGATGGCAAGGTACAGGAAAGTCACGAGGTCACACTGAAATTCTGGTATACAGGAAGGGGACCAATCATTATTTTCCAAGGGGTAGTGGGCATGATATCCGTTGGGTAATGATGGAGACGTCGCCTTGTTATTAATAAAATCGATTTAGATGAGAGAGAGAGAGAGCATAATTACATACTCTTCGCTGAGAATTCGAAGGATAAGTACCGTGTATTGATGTATACAATCAAGTAGCTTATTTTTTTGCCTTAACTTTTTGCCATATTTCAAAAATGAAGATTCTTTGCAGGCTTTTAAAGGAAATTTTATTTAAAAGCAAGATTTTAAATTATTGTCGCTCAACACTGTGTAATGAGAATAATAATAATAATAATAATAAATTGATTATTTATATAGCGCTGTATCCCAGTAAGGAACTGGGCTCACAGCGCTTTACATGAAAGAAATAACATACTTATAAGTATTAAATTAACTTTCATATCACAACAAACACACAAAATTACAATACATTATACATAAGCTACGTTAATCATTTACAAGAAATGTTGTTTCATCAATTTTAAAAATAAATTTTGAAAAGATGCGTCTTAAGTGCAGTCTTGAAGGACTTGGTTGTTTGAATACTACGTATGTGTAATGGTAGAGAATTCCATTGTTTGGCTGCACAAAAAGAGAACGACCTTTCACCAAACGTTTTGGTGCGTGTCGTAGGAACAGAATAGCTTGTAAGTGACTTGGTCATTGTTGCGGCTCATAATCCCGATAATGATATTCAATAATGGTGCTCAGTTGGGTTGCATGTGGAGACCCATAAAATCAAGAGATGTGTTTGGAATAACATAGCACAGTTTGTAATATAAAACACCAGTTAGAAGTAAGGCAAACACTCATTGTTCAAATACTTCTTTGGTTATGCTGACGAAAGATCAATGTGTAAAGTGTAAACATTTAAAAAAAAACCATTACCTATCAAAAATATTTATTTATGATTTTATTGATAAGTACACAACAAATTAAATAATATGGCGGTAAACACAAAAATAATTCAATTCATCTTAGTTGAAATTGATTATAAGAATTCAATTCATCTTAGTTGAAATTGATTATAAGAATTCAATTCATCTTAGTTGAAATTGATTATAAGAATTCAATTCATCTTAGTTGAAATTTAACAAACTCTTAACACTGCTTCTCGATATAATGATTAGTGTGTCGCGAAAATAACATCAAAATCAAAGGTATTATAAGTACTCTTGAAACGGAAACTCGTGAATCACTTTGTTGTCTTATCAGAACGCTTTCTTTGCCATGTTTCTTTTATGTCAGATACACCTTTGATATTTTTATAAGTTTTATTTATTACTAGCAAAGACACCACTGTTAAGTCAAATTTTAACAGTGAATGTGATGTCTTTCAAACTGATGTGCCAAATTTACTTTTCAGTCTCCACAACTTTAGGGAAACGGTTTCCCAGCTTTCCTGTGAGGGGTCATTCTATATTCTATAGTTATAAGTTGCACGACAAAGAGCCATAGATTTTCCTCAACAAATATTCTCATTCAATGAGCTTAAACCGTCCTACACAGGAAGTGAGATATGTACGCCAATTTTAACATTCATTTATTTTAACAGTCATCACTGCCCTAGCCGCAAAGCGAATTTATGAATTAATTTTTAAATTGCTATAGGGTTCAAATATATTTTTAAAAATATAAACAATTGTAAGAACCTGAACGAACGTGAATTTCCAGAAATAGTCATTTTACTTAGCCCGAAATCCCCCTACACACCCTACATGTTTAACTCCATAATAATTACTGATATCTCACCATTTAATACAAACTGAATAAATATTTTACAATAAGAATTTTTTTAGGCATACCCAGATATTTGTTCACCATCGAAGTGTAATTTAAATCTGTTTTTGAGTAGTTCAAGACTGAGTATTTTACTCATCAGCTCTTTTTATGACAGGTGGCCAACAGCTGAGTTGAGAGCACGGCGCTATTTCCCCAAGTACCTTAGCAACGCTAAAAATAAATATCCCTTTGCAGCAAATTACATCTCATTGAATAGCACCGCTTCAAGGGAGCAAGTGAGATTTTAATAAATAAAGGTAAAAAAGGATATTTAAAAACGAAGTTTTTATTAGTGGACTAAAAAGAAGAAAATAATTTAAAACTTATAAGTTCAAGTACTCTAATTTAATTTGACTAAAAACGTGGGGCAGGCGCTTATGAGGTTTAACATATGCAGTTCATTTATTCTCTCACTTATAGATCTCTCTTTTGCCTTCTAAATTATAAATCTTTAATTTTTATACGAAACACCCGCCCCACGTTTTTAGTCATATGAAATGAAAGTACTTGAACTTATAAGTTTTAAATTATTGTCTTCTTTTTAGTCCACTTATAAAAACGTGGTTTTTAAAAATCCTTATTTACCTTTATTTATTTTACTCTTTTTAGTCTAAGTGTAAAATCATAGAGTATATATTACTTTTATTGTACATAAGAAAATTAATTAAATACAAAATTGACTACTTTGTTTCCATGTGTTATGGAGTGTCAGGTATAACCGCGTGGAGGTGAGGCATTTTAGACCCAACACAAACACAAACATATGGACAGACACCAACGCTTATCAATTGAAAACACTACACTAATTCATATTAAGACTGCTTTCTTATTCAATTTTCTTCAGCTCCCCTTTTAATAATCTTTTTTTTTAACTTCTATTTATTTTAACAAACACCTCATAAGGGCCGCCCAACGTTTTAATTCCACGGGGATGAGGTCACGGGTTAACTGAGTTGGCACGTGAAAGAAAAGCAGACGGATAAGAGATGCTTATATAGAGATAAACTAAAAAATTCAATAATTTAATTACAGTACATTCAATCGATCTGAAATTTTGATACAATGCATTGTCATCCAAGATCTATCTGTGGTAAAATTTTGAGATCTCTAGGACCATCAAAAGTGGTTTAATTTTACGTTGGCAGATTTGAAAAATCTTTGACAGACACACAAACAGGAACGTAAGTGAGTTAATAAAAACGTGGTAAAAATGATCAAATACCAATATCAAAGGCTTTTTCTATTAGATACTGAGTATAGCATCTGAAGCGCACTCTAGCAAACTGACTCTATCCTATACATAAATATTTCTGTCGTCTGTCAGCTCGTCTGCTTGCAATTCTGCTTCCAACCATCCACCCGTCAGTCGGTCGGTCGAGCTATCGATCTAATCTATCATATCTATCTACCCTTCCGTCCGTCCAACTACTCACCCACCAACCGTTAATCGGGGTATCTCATGTTTCCAGAGTAAATTTCTTGTGTATTCTTTAAAAACTCTCCCCGTAACCTTTAATTCAAAATTATATTTTAAAAATATAACGAAGAAAAAACCTTCAACATTTAATGTGAAAAAATGGTAAGAGAAGTTGTTTTGAAGTTTGGTAAATTTTGAACATTACATTTTCAAAAATAAAGTAATTTAATTTAAACGGTCTTATAAAAAAAATTAAAATGACGTTCTTTTAACTTGAGGCATTATTCAGGTTAAATAAATTAAATATCTTTACGGAGGCACCAGACAAGGGATCGATGGCGATACTAATAATAATTGCTAAAATTGCATTTAAGTGCTATACTTAGTAATTGTGTAGCACTTACATGCAATTTTGTCAATGAGCACAAAAGTCATCAAAGTAACCTGACAAGGTTCCAGGATATCAAGCGGCGGCCTACCCCATCAATCTATTGATCTGACGCTTTCTCTTACATCTCCCCTCAACTCATAAATATTGTACACGTTTGGTTGGGGAAGCCTGGACCAATTAGATATATTTTGGTAGGGTGAAATCTACTGGTAACAATGAGGACGGTCGATTTCCGTGATTAGGAAAACACCGTTGATTTTTGTTTGGTTATACGACGCTAGTATTTTGGACTCAAGGGCAACTGTTAATCGAGTTTAATTTCATAACTAGTTGTCAATTTATAATAACAACATATTTCATATTTCAAAATATTTGTATCAATGTTTTCAGTCTTATCAAACATTTTTAAAAAAAATTTAACATTCATACATGATCTAATGGATTCTACACATTTATAGCAAAATAAATCTCTATTTAAAACTCACCCAGTTGGTCTTCTCCCACATTGATATGTACGAGGGTGGGGTGTAACTGTAGAAGTTCTCCAGCCATCTGACAGGGAACTGGCTAGTGGGCGAGAACTCGGCCATAGTGGTGTTAGTTATGTTAATCCTCAGAGAATAGTCGGTCTCACTATATTTCCTTTGGAAAAAGCCCAAAGGTCGTTGTTAAGTTCATAAGTCCGTAAGAATGCCAAGGTATGCGTCCATAATGAAACCACCTTATTTCTTTAAAGTAGCCCTGAATTCATCATTTGCCATATGAAAGAGTTTTAAAAAATCGCGCAATAATGCGCTGTCATAGAAGATACTCACAACTTCTGACGGAATAATGTCTCAGAAAGCTAAAGGTCGAAGTACTCGTATTTAGTTGGGTTCATCAAGTGGTCCAGTGACACTGTTGTATATAAAGCACACATATTACTCTTTGAGGCATAACGGTGACAAAGGATGATCTGCTCTACCTCATATAATCTAATTAGCAGCATCTTTCAACCGCCGAGCTCAACTTTGCCCCAACCACGTTGTTAAGTGGAAGTGTAAAATTATACTAATGGGAAACAATCGGATAAAACATACTTCGGAGACGGTGATGAAAATATAGAAACCGTAATTCATCACGTTGAATGTTAAAACAAAAGCTATACTTAAACATTTCAATATGACCAAATCTTTGTTGCATGGTTGATTCTATCTGAGTTAAATAAAATACTAAGAACAAATATATATAAAGTTGCTACAGAAATGTATGCAAGTGTATGACTGTCAGCCATAATTTTCGTTTGTGCAAAAGTAAATTTTGGGAGAAGTTATTTGAAATTAAATGTTTATGAAGAAGAAAAGATATATTTGATAATTTATAATGAAATTCATATACCTTTTCAAAAAAGATTTTACAAAAACACCAAAAAAACTTTAACTTATGTCTATTAACAAAACCACATTTCTAATTAATCCATGGCATGTAGCTAACGGAGATTTATCATGTTAAGAAAAACATGTGTCCATCAAATCAAAATGGTATACTTCAAGAATACTTTTTGAAATAAATTTACTTCTAGTGGCTAATCCAAGAGGATGTCAGCGGGCGAGGGGGAAACATCAGGATGGTAGAGGTAATCCAACAGTATACGTTTTCTTTTAATAAAGATCATTAAAAAAAAAGGAAATAACTTTCATAATATTAATCTACAGAAGGTTAGCATTTAAGAAAAAACACAACCATAAATAAAACGGACTAAAAAGAGAATCATAAGCCATTAAATCAGAAGGCAATGTTGTGTCCAAGATAAAAGACTTTCATTATCCAAAGGAGACAATCAAGCAAGCGAGAAGATTAGCCGATGACACAGCGAAATTAGAAATTCTGGCTTCAAACAGGCCTCATCTCAGAACTCAATGTGTCAAAGATCGCCCTCGAACTAAGAGAGACGGTTTAAAAAAACCTAGACCCGATGAATTTAAGGTGTGAATTTTGAAAGCAAAAATAAAATCAAACAATAATAAAGAGGGATCTTAACATAAAGACTCCATTTTAAAGATTAAAAAAAAATTAAACCAAATAAAAAGCAGTAGGGACCATTTAAAGTATTTAATTTACTATTTAAACTTTGACCCAAGACATGAAGGTTGAAGCGACATCTAATTTTGAAGTCGTAGAGACAAGTTTTAAAAACACTCTGAAAAACACATACGTCATCTTTGCTATGAACTTAAAATTATTCACAATTTTCAGAAAAATTTAACGCTTGTAAATGAAAAGAAAACTAATGATTTATTTCGAAATAAGAAAACAAACAAACCCTTGCAGTATTAGTAGTAAATTTAAAAAAAACAACTTATATTTATTACTAATATTGACGTCACCTTCAAAAAGATCACAGTTTTGTGGAGCGTTATTGGGTTACATAAAAGTTCAATTTGCCCTAAGGGGTCAAAATATCTAATCGATATGAAAGCTTTGATGTGTATTACACATGCTGTTTTTTCCCTGGCGAAGACAGTCATTTCGGAAAATAGATGCTCGATTGATTCGTCAGTCTTGATACGCAACACACTCCAATTTTTGAACTCCAAAAGTTCATTTGCCCTATGGGGTCAAAATATCTAATCGATATGAAAGCTTTGATGTGTATTACACATGCTGTTGTTTTTTCCCTGGCGAAGACAGTCATTTCGATAAATAGATACTCGATTGATTCGTCAGTCTTGATACGTAACACACTCCACTTAAGCAAGCACTCGCGCGCCCCACACTACATGTACTACTGAATATAGCTTTATAATGTATAATATAATTTCTACTGATTGGACCATAGCTCACGTGAGATGAAAACATTAGACTCCACATTTTAAAAACATTTATTGAGTGTGATCACAAGAGAAGTTTGGGGTCAATAGCCTACATGATGCAAAACTTGTCAATCATGAATTCAATAATTACATTGGTGTCAAGGAAACTTGCACATATTTACTTTAGATAATAATGTGTTAATACAATATACATTTTAAAAAAAGAACTGATCAAGAAGACCCTCCTTTCACACTAATAAAATCTTTGGTGATATACATTGATGAGGAGAACGTTTATTTATTTGCCCATTTCAGGTTCTCATAGATTAAGGTAAATTGAAATCGAAAAGGAAGTTTTACCTCGCTGTGGCCAAATATTTTTAAAATCTAAATAAAGTTTACAAATGATTTTTAAAAAATTGGTTCATTTTGAAAGTGATGACATTGCGCCTGACATTTTTAACCTTTAACATTAGTTTATTTGATGAAAACATTTTTTCGAAGCAGATAAATATTTGAAATATTTGTCGCACAAAAAGCCCCGATATTTTGATATTATAGCTTTGTCAGTATGTCAAAAATAACAGTTGTATATATGGTTTACAGTGAATTAACTTTTTTTGGGGGTTAGTAGGCACTGCCTGGACAATTTTGCTAGCAATGGCTTGCATTTAAGATATCGAATGTCATGGGCTGCTGTTAATTATTTCAAGAAAGCATATTTGTTTGAAGTCAGAGCTTAGTTATTGTCTGGAAATTTCTTTTTAGCTTTGGGAAATGCCGACCATTGGGAAATATTTCATTTTTTAAAGAGTCTTTGTTGTTGGGAATTATGCTCATTCCCAAGCCATTGCTGTTTGGGAGACGACGAAAAAATAAAATCAGGCCAGGCATTCACGGCTTCGGATATTAGATTATGGTGACAAATTACACAGCCGCGATGAATGCGTGAGCGTCAAAACTTCTAATTTTACATAACAAATGTTACACCCATTATATACAGACCTATTTAGAATTTCGATCTTTATATGTTTATATGAAAATTAGCTTACATGACCTCTTAAATTAATCAGACAGCATGATTCAAATAATTATGCTGTTTAAAGCATTTTAACATATATCTTTATAAAGGCTTTATTTTGGCATATTAAAGATTGAAAACATTCATATTATACAAAAGATGCACACTCATAATCCGTATGCATTTTCTAAACAAAGTTAAATAATAAATTTTATTTTTTAAAAAAAGCTTAATAATGCGTTCCAACCTCTTAAAACGTAAGAGTCAATTAAAATGAATAAATTCAAATCAAAGTCAAGTCTAATCTTTTGATAATACTACAATTATTTTCCAGATAAATAAGTCAAGGATACATCAAAATTTGAAAGATTCGCAGATTCCCTCTTGAGTATTGACTTTCAGTTTCTGAATTTTAGAGCCGTTATAGATTTCGTTATGATTATGGACGCTATATAAATACACCGACATACAGTATACCGACATACATTATACAGGCACCTTAATAAGAATCACATTTCAACTGTTAGTTCAAAATACATTTTGTACATTAAAACCGTTTACAAAACCAATGTTAAAGTACAGCAGTTAAAAACAAAACTTTAATCAAATTCCATTATTTAATTTAACATCTTTTCACTTTGGTTCAATACACATATTTTTTTTTACTCAAATGACCAATGTTTTAAAAAGCATTGGTTGGAATCATTTTGATTTTTGATACCACCTGTTCGCATGGTAAATATTTTACACTTAAGATTTTCACGTTGGTTTAAGAGATTTATGTAAATAATACAAAGCTGTGTTCGGTTATTTAATAGGTGTGTGTAGAAGAGTGGGAAAGATTTATGTAAAACGGGTGTGGTTATCGAAGGCAAGGAAAAATAGCTAGATGAAGAATGGGCCGAAATAGCAGGTAGAAGATGATAACAACCAATCTGTCAAAGTGTCTGGCAATATAGGCCTACATGTAAAAGTGGGCTACATAGAAAAGTTGGGAGGAGGGCTGTAAATAAGTGGGGGAAAACTAGTTGGTACAATAATAAGGCATCAAATTTAACAAACAAAATTACACATTTAAAAAAACAATAAATTTGATACAATTTGTAGCTCAGAGAAGTAAGAATTTTAAAAGCTCTAGGTAAGAGCAAATACTTCCTGCGCCCAAGATTTGAGCTCCAGCTTCGCTCAAAATTACTAATTTTAAGGTTACTGTCCTTTAATAAAAAAATAATTATTCAAAAATATTATTATTTTTTACTTAATGTCAAAATTAAAATAAAATGAAAGTATGTATAGATTGGATGAAACATCACAAATATGATGAGGAACAATCGGCGCGCCAAAGTTGATATCTTTTGTAAACAATCAACAATTTTAAAAACAACTAGAGAGAGGGAGAGAAGGAGCGAGAGAGAGAGAGAGTGTGGAGGGAGTTTATAACACAAGTCTACAATCCTGTACAACCTAAATTAGTGTGCACCATATAAGAAATAACAGCACCATGAAGACTACATGTCTAAAATCGATCAGGTGATAGCAGTAAAAAGTAAAGTGGCATATGAGCACAGATGTGGATGACGTTTTTGTACTCGCGCACTGACACATGACGTGATTATGCCAAAGAACAAAACCATCGCCTATTTACTCTTGACACTGATTCCATTAGCTAACTTTCCACAATTCCAGCCCTTAACCTGACAGTGCTATTTTGTTTAGGAATTAGTGGAAATGTTATGGGGGAAAATACACACACAAAAACAACACAATTGTTGGAAAACTAATGTGTACAGTGAGCGTTAACATTGCTTTTAGACATGAACTGTTTCAATAAATTAACTCTAAAGCTTTGTCAAAGTGAAATTTCTACCTTTTGCGTTATCACACAATAACCAACAATAATATTATGTCAGGCTATTTAAAAGTAGAGCTATTTATTCATTTATTGAAATCACAGTTATAATATTAAGCTTAAAACAGTAATTTAAAATTGAAGCTTGCCAGGTTGGAAGCCTAAATTGATGTGTTAAGGGGATGCTGTCTTTTTATTATGGTATTATTACTTGGTTTAGTATTGTGTGACCTGCCTAAATAAGCACTATTGACAAGTGAGCCAGGTAAAAGCTTCAAAAATCTATACATTTCTAATTAGTTAATTATCGTAAGTAAACTAATGGCTAATAATAATGATCCAATATATAAATAAGTTATGAAGTGTATTTCTACTTTGCTGTAGCCATGATTCATTGTATTTAATATTTAGATTAGATAATGGGAGGATGTATTGGTACTACTGATGAGTTAACGAATTTATTTACATGTATTTATTTTTTACACTTATAATATCCCAACACTCCATCCTATGCCTAGGCTCACATCGCTTTACAAACATTTCCAAACAACTTGAGAAAAGACATTGCACTCTCAATCTTCCTAAACATAGTTAGACACACAGCATTATAAACAAATTCCAGAAATGGGCGTATATCTGTCATGGACTGGTAGTTAGACGCACCTCATCGCCTGTCCGCCGAAACAGGTCTACTGGACAAAAAGAATGTCTTCAGCATAGTAAGTGTTACTCTGAACTGTGAAAGTATGGAGCAAATCAACATCTTTTTATAATCTACAGCAGTGCTTCTCAAAATTTTTAGTATAGCGGACCGGCAGGAATTTTTTCAATTGCACCAGGGACCGGTGCATTATTTTCCGTGCACTGACAATTGTTTCTGTCCTTTTTTTTGGAGAACATCTGCGGACCGGCAGCGGATGGCCCACGGACCGGCACTGGTCCGCGGACCACCACTTTGAGAAGCACTGATCTACAGGACTTCACAGTAAATTTGATTAGAAAATCCACATCGTAACAACAAAGATAAATTCAAAACCACAATATACCCCGATCAAGAAACTAACATGACATTTAGAAACTGATAAATCCTGGTAGGTCGATGTTAAAAAAAAAGAAAAGAAAAAAAAAGAAAAGGAAAAAAAAAGCCAAAAAATAAACTTTCACTACGCTATGCTTCGTTTACAATTTTTTGTTTGCTGTTGTTCTCCCCTTCTGAAAAACGAACGGTCTTAATAGGAACTGATCTAAAACGCGATCAGTTGGCTTGGAGCCAAAAACTGCTGCAGCAGAAGTCACTGAGGGTACATGAGTACTTCTCTGTCCACAGCATCCCGTATAAAATAGAGAGTTTATAAATACGTATCTAAGGTTCGGAACATTTCTACTTTTGTGTACAGCTGTATTTTAAATTGAATGGCTGAATGTGATGAAGGGATAGTCTGACATTGTGGGATAGTGCTTTTGTGACTAGTGGCTAAATTTGTCATTTCAATTTATGTGCTAGAGGTGTTCTAAATTTCCATAACGCTAATTGAATACATGCAGCGACCACCTTTGTCTGGGGTTATAATTCTTCCAGAGAGCAATGCATTAACTGAACGCACATCAAAATATATCGTACAAGACTATTTGGTGCTTAAGAAATAGAAAGAAAAAAAAAGAGAAAAAAAAGTCATAATGAATACCTTTACTAAGGTTGTTCTTTAACAACAAAAACTGGCCAACAAAGATGAAGATCATATTCGAAATACAATAGGATTTAACAAATTCAAAATGTTTATTTTAGTGACTGGCCCTGGTAAAGTCCATTTCTAAATATAAAAATACGTTCATTCGCATGAGGGCTGGTAGAAGCCATTGATATCTTATTTACTGAAATAATAGCTGGAGTTTATTTTAATAGCGGTATAATAAAGCATGGTATCAGCGTGCAAATAAATAAACGTGGGGGTTTTAAGGAAATGTTAATCTATATCGAAGGGAGTCGTACTTTAACATACATAATATGATATGAAGTTACACAAAAATATTTCATCCCCCCGGTTAAGAAAAATTAACATTAAAATATGATGAAAATTGCAAATCAGATTAGTTGCAACATCTGTTAATGCTCTCCTACTGTTGTGTTGTTAATTAAAAATTGAAACAAAAATGCTATACCAATCATATGTGACAAAACAGGCTGGGAATTTTTCCCCATGAATATGCATTTTATGTCTTTATTTCAGGAGAATTTTATTGATATATTTTTGTTAAAAATTGAGGAGCTATAAGCAGTTAAATGTAATTTTTTAAATAGTTTATCTTTTTGAATTTGAATTTGCAACTGCCTATAAAATGTTCATCAAAAGTCAAATAGGTAGAACTTTTATCTTTGCGTAAGGCAAGTGGGTTTACAAATTTAGGTTCTCATCGTTTCTTTAAATAAAATAATAAAATAAGGACGACAAAGTCCTTAGTTAAAACGCACTTGATGCTTTAATATAATAATGGAAATAACAAATGTCTATGAATGCAATAGAAATTAATTATCAGAATTACGAATTATGCTATACTAATATACCGGTACTGAGACCACCAATTCTATTTGAGTTCTTTACTCATAACTTTGTCTAACTAAAACAATCAGGTTTATTTTGGCATTTATTAAATGACTCCAAAATTTACATCCAACAAGAAATTCGTTACATATAAGTTGAGAGCATCACTGCCTGTGTTTTCTTCAAATGGTGCACATTATTGGTTCGATAATAGCACACAAAGATTTAAAAATCATATTCAGTTTAATTTAATCCCATAGAAATTTCCCGCAGGGGATGAATGGTTTAAAATTTAAGCAAGATAACTGTGTGTAGTGACTTATTTAAAATTAGTGTACACTGTATACTGCTTGTAAACAACGAAACGACCATATACACTAAAGATACATTTGTATTTTAAAAAAAAAGACTTCAGCTTCCAGCAAGTTTTATTTTTTAAGGCTATAAATTTCGGTCATAAAATTGAATAAATAAATCTCACAAACGATAAGCAAATTTTAAAATTTCTACCATGACGAAACGGTTCAAAATGAAGATCGTTTCATTATTTGGAGGTTCTTCTTAAGATGAACTTGTCAATATACATTTACTAGGTAATAATAAAAAAAAAGTTTAAATAAAGTTTTATATTTTATGTAAAAGAAATCTGCGCTGTATTTAAATAGTAATTTCGATCTGTTTTTGTGTGTCGGGTTATCATTTGCCCCATATAAACTTTCCAATGCTTTTCCATTTAGAAGAATATTTTTTAACGAAATTTTAAACTAGTTTCTACTTAGTCTTTGATGGATATATTTTTTTCCAAAGGATTTTTTATATATTATTTCTATAAAATCAATAGTTCGAAATTGCATGAAAATGATGATAAAAGAAATAGAATTCCTATGGCTTTTGAGGTACGCCAAAATCAAAAGGGATATTTGAAATACTGCTTATTAAAATATATATTATTTAAATTGGTGTTTAAACGTTTTCTTCTTGTCCCATGTATCATTTAACTATCAAGCTGCTTCGTGTCTTTAAATCAATTTGGTCAGACGTTAATAAATAGCATTCAAAAATAGTTTCATCAAAAAATATCACTTGTAGCAATGGTTCAATTTTATTCTCAATTATTTTATTTTTAAAACTCCTGTAGTTGATGTACATATAATAAGGTTTTCCTATTGAAAAGAAATGTATCCGAATTAGAATAGTAAAAAAAAATGTCCCTCTATGGTTGAACAAATAGTACTTAATTTGACAAATGAAAACAGGTATTATAAATGTCTGCAGAGAGTATATTTTTGGACATTAAAAATTACATTGATTACTTGTATCACCTACAATATTTTTTTGGGTTCTATTTGAACACAATTTAGGTAAATAACCAATGTACTTAAATATGTTTAAGAAATAAGGGAACAAACCCCGTATGGTGTTATTGACCTGATGTTGCGTGCTTTAGAATGTAATAAGCAAATAAGTCATGGTCGAGCAGACAGGCGTAAAAGACTTCGCCAATGAACACGTCTATAGATTGGAGGAATA
The DNA here is from genome assembly GCA_944989445.1 of Ampullaceana balthica. Lineage (NCBI taxonomy): Eukaryota > Metazoa > Mollusca > Gastropoda > Lymnaeidae > Ampullaceana > Ampullaceana balthica. The sequence goes on along the minus strand of CALYLW010001375.1, from coordinate 82,953 downwards.
TATGAAATGAAATATTTTAACGGCTTACACGGAGTACAGTTGTGACTTGTTTTGGGCATCTGTGTTTACATATCGTTGGTGGAGACCCCCACTAAACTTATGTGTGTGTGTCAAGTTGGCTGAAAGAAAGCTTCAAAACGCTGGCAGCCTCAGGGGTCTTCAGCAGTGCCTCTTGAATGCGTCCAATGAGTGTCTTATGTCTTATTGGGACTCTAACAGTGTATTAGGCACACTGTTTAAATACGTACTCTTATCCCTTTCAATAAACAATAATACATTTTTTTAATGCGATGGGGTAAAGTTTCAGTTTAAACACGACACAAAATAAAAGAATTGCAATTTAACCACACCATATTTTTTTTAATTAAGTAGTATTGAACTGAACAGATATAATTTTTAAAAATTACGCCTATATTTTACAATTAAAAAACTTCGTAATCTACTATGCTTATCTAATATATAAGATGGAAGTTTGTTTGTTTGTTTGTTACCCATAGAATTCCACACCGTTGGACCTAGGATGCTGAAATTTTGCATGGGACCCTCATTTGACCCGGGACAGGGTACCCCAGCTAGTCTTACATATTTCAAAGAAAACCTGCTATCTATTTCTTTAAATACTCATCAAACAATAAATTCATAAACGAGCGATTCGTTAAGATTTAATTTTAATGAGACTGAGCAATGACACGAAATCTCTCGAGTCGTAAAATCGAATACAGGATGAAGGTGACTCGTTGACAATAAAGAGGATCGATAATAGAACGTGACACCAATTTAGTCTTGGAATGGGATTAAAGCTAGTAGCATTATGTGAAAGTTGAAACAAAATAATGGAGACGAGAACTTGTGTATCATTGGGATGTTTAAAGGTGCCCACCAAAGAGAAAAAAATACTTTAAAAAAGGAGTTGCTTGTTCTACCTCATACGGAATATAGACGTTGGTCGATACGGGGACAATTTTCCGACATTTGATCAATCGACCTTGTTATTTCAACTTTTCTACTTTTCTTTCTATTTATCTCAATGCCGGAAACTTCGGGTACATCGAAGTCTAATTGGATTCTGCGCCAGCAGAGCAGCATAACAAAGCCTTCAAACTGGATATGCAGCCCGTGAGAAGAGAAATCTATATCGGATCGTAATATGGACCGCTATAAAGTCTTGGATATTACTCAGACTCAGTGCTTAAATCACCCCTAGCCCCACACAAAGCAAGTAATAAAGTTGTTTTGTTCCTGTATCACACCCCTGAGAGTTAAAGTACATTGATTGAATTCTGACGATGCCTTATCCCCCAATCAATAAGATAGGCATTTAAAACAAACAATGATGCCACTGCACACTCCATAAATTCAAACAAACGTAATAAAACGAAAGTCGTTTCGTTTGAAGTAAAGGATTTTATAAATTATTTTTCTAACTGCAGAATTGTCATGAAAATTGTATGCCGAACTGCCATGCTATCATTGGTTTAAATTTAAAAATTAAAAAAAAACGTAAAAACTAAGTTTTTGACTGTAAATCCTTTATATACAAGACATAACTAAAAGAATGTTCATTGTAATACGCAGCGCAAAAAAGTATCGTCAATATAATATGCACCGCACAGTTAAATATAAGTCTTCACAACTGCTTAATATTCCAATAAAACTGTGCTACCCACCATGTAAACACTGGGTCGCTTACCCGACCTCACCCCATCTCAAAAGTAACATAAAGAATAAAAAATGTAATCGATTCATCAATCAAACATGAGAAGAAAAGGTGATCAGTGCAGTTAGCGATGCGCAAATAACGTTATTAATTGGTTGAGTTGTGTTTTATGGAACCAGAGTGTTGATAGCGCTAAATTGGAATTAACGCTACTAACTTATGTTTGGACTAAATTATAATCACCATAGAGTTATACGAAATAAGATGCAATCCTTTTAAACAAATATGTTCGGACACTAACTAAATTTGTGAAATTCAGACTTAATTTTGTTTAAAGAGAGACATTCAAACATGATTTTATATTTACTCACATTTTCCAAATATAGTAATAGTACAACAAAATAACAATGTGTACAACCCGAAATTGGCTATCGTAATCCCACAAATTATAATTCATGTTTTCGATAACCGGCACACACAAAACAATCAGAAATACTAGTTACAACATGTTATTTATAACTAAGGTCACTGACAGATATTATTGCAAAAAAAAACCCCAGCACATATCAATATGGTATTGTAGTGAAAATAAAAACGATTGTTAGTTTTTAAAAATGTCCAGGGCAATAATATTGCAAGACCTAAATCGTGTTACCAAGTTACATTAACATATAGGAGTCGTTTCATGATGGACTCCTCCATCTCGAGAGACAACTATAGGTCTAATGAATCATTTATATTTTCAATTGAGTAACACGTTCTAATAACTAGGTACATAGCTGTCACACAAGCAGGGTACCATAAATTCACACTTTATACAAATATCAATATCACAATCAATACAATGGTTTATGAAAATATACGCCATCAACCACACCACAATTTCACATTAAGTAAATTAAATCAAGGAAGATGTCACATCAACGAGAAGATCCTTGGGAATCACAGCCAAAAAAAATATAATTTCTATTGAAAAAAACTAAAACTGCTCTTTAAAAAATTCAAACGATACTGAGATCGCATCTAGGTAACATATAGTTGTTACACATCCATAAATGTGACCAAAAAGTCCTAGACACGAACAACGACACACAGGCGTCGTACCAAGCCAACGACTGCAGTCGTGTAGAACGGTTTAAGGACATGTATTGAGTTTTAAACATAGTTCTGAGGCAGAGATATAGTGCAACAGTCGTGCCTAATATGGCCACCTCACGCTCAAGTGGAGACAGCCTTATTGAAACAATCCCAAACAAAATAAATCAACCGAGACGAGCGTATTCTACACGCGGCAATAAATTTAGCCATATTCACCGAGTGTATGCACTGCTGTCGCTTTATCCCATGAATTTTTACAAATAGTGTCGCTATTCTCTGCATAAGTAAAGGTACACATTTCAACTTAAAGAGAGGCGCTGGTACCTTTCAGACCCATGTAAAATTTATAAATTTCACATCACGGCTTTGCTTTTACAATTCACAAGCTTTTATTTTGTACACTTTTGACCATGGCCTTGAAGAGGTGACCACACATTAAAAGCGAAAAGTACATTTTAAAGGAAGTATATCACCACAAAAACTACATGCTAACTTTAAATTTCATTATAAAAATAATACGGGTGTCCTTGTTAAGAAGAAATTGAAACATTGAACGGACATATGTTGTTTAAAATACAAGTGATGAATACACGAAACCTGATGTACTAAACTACCATAAGCACACTGTGTAATCAATGACGTTATCAAACCGCAAACCAAGGTCGATGCGTCACAAAAGACAAGACGCATACCGAACCGACACAATGTTGAAGCACTTTTAGAATGAAAACAACATCTTACTGTCGAGCCTATGTTTTATTCTGGTAACATGTTGTTATTGATTAGGCTTACCAAATGTGTGGGCTTCGGTAGAAAGCTGAAAATATACAATATTGGTAAGCCACATTTAAAAATAAACATTGAATTTAAATTGATTATTTGAACCATTTATAAAGAAGTAACCGTCTTGCATTATTTAGGCTGTTTTTGTTATTTTTAAAACAAATCACAGTTGCACAGATTCAAAGTGAAGTAATTATATATATATATATATATATATATATATATATATATATATATATATATATATATATATATATATATATATATATATATATATATATTATTATTGATATGTGTATCCTAAAAATTATTACACTATTACACAGAAACTTTCTTATCACAAGATAGAAATCCAAATTTATTTCTTAGAACGATAAATTCTTGGCTAACAACATATATGCCAAAAAAATGCCTAACTAAGCTATCCGTCACGTCTGACCCTGAATGTACTCGGAGCATAATATATCCTCTCCAGAGGTGGATGTACAATTTTAATGTGATGGGGGTTCCTGGATCTGGTGGCGGAGACGCTCTCCGTGAGTCTAGGTTTGTTTGTGATGGGCTCACATCTGCGACCGACTGGGTGAGGTAGTGGATCACGCGCGACGCGACAGCCTGTGCTCGAAGTTTAGTATCGTTTCCAATGTACCAGTCATACTCTGGGCTGTGCTCAATAGGTTTTACGAATTACTTACATCAGGTGTCTGGAGTTTTGCCAGTCATACAGAAAGACAGGCTTGATATTATTAGAGGCCCGAGTTGTCCACAAACGGGTGCATAGCTTTCTTTTGATTTAAGGTTCACATGACAATGTACTGACGTCCCATTCCACAAACATAAATAAGCATTCATTGCTATTAGTTCATCTCAGAGGTATCATATATGAGTGTAATCTAAGTCATGTTAGTAAATAAAACTACTAAAGTAAATTAAAGAATTAAAACTACCCACACAAAACATTTGCTGGTAAGAAATTGTATGTCTAGTCTCCGTTTCTCTACATACACACACACACACAAAATAATAAAATAAAACAAAAAATAAAAATAATAAAGCATTTCATGATTTAAAAAGCAATAACATACACTGAACAAAAACGATGTTGAAAATGTTGATTGAAATAAAAAAAACTGGGTTTTAAATTTTCCTCAACTGTCGTCTATCTGTTTACGTTTCAAGCCCTCAAAAGTAGAATAATTATGAAATTAATAAAAAGTTTTTGAATTTCATAAAAATGTATCAAAACTCTTATCGTTAAATAATAAACCTAATGAGTTTACTAAGAGATGGATTGCATTAATTCCAACTTTAGAAAAAGAACCTCAGGCATCTGTTTTCACTAGTTCATATGTAAAAAAAAACACAGCTGTATTAAGGATGTGTTTCCAGGCCTTTGGAATAGTTAAAAAATGATCATACAGACAATGTTGACGATTAAACACAATGCTTCTGTAATTTGACGTTTGATAATTAACTTCATAAAGGAACAATTTTCTTGGGAGTATTCGATTTCCAATACAAAAATCGCTATCCAAAACACTCACGGGCGCTATTATTTCGGATTGTTTTTTGTACTGAAACCAACAGAGTTTTAAGAACAGATTGAGGCGTATCCTACTTATGATGACTTTAAGCAAAGAAAAAAGAGAGCGGAACCAATCCCCAAAAATCAAAAGATTTGAAAACAGAACTCCGTTGAAGACAATGCAAAGTTTGATTGTTTTTATGAACAATAATCTATCATCAAAATAATATATTTTTTAAAGCTACACCTTTATTCTTTTATCCTTATACTTCGTAGATAGGCTTTTACTTCGAACTCTATCGAAAGTTGTTTTGGCTTAAAAGAATCGAAAGCCACACACTACACTGAAATATCTAGCCATAAGTAGGGCTGTCAATATTGTTGAAAAATGCTGCCCGGGTACCCGTCCAAATTTCGAACGGGTACCAGGGTTACCCGATCGAAACATCGCATAATTTTCCCCGTCATGACCGCTATACAATGCTTCTTAGCCACCTAACATGCACCCCATTTCAAACAGTATCTAAACGGCCGGCCTTTTAGGGGCCGTACATAAATGACGTCAAGCGATTTTATCCGATTTTTACTCCCCCCCCCCACGTCACAAGTTGTCACAAAAACTTAGAGCCCTCTCCAATATGACGACACAAAGCTTTACGCCCCCCACCCCATAAAAGCCGTACTTCCTTTTTGAAAATGAGCATATGTCAACTTTATTGTCATTTAATTTTGTATTTAATGTGAAGTCGAACTCTAAAAATCGCTACATGCTTAAATCCATGTAAAACGTCAGTAAGTACATTGTAAGCAATCAAATATTTCATGGGAACTTTTATTTAAAGTTGCGCGTTTTGATGTGACGTCACATTTATTTTTAAACACATTCCTCTCCCTCGTCACAAATATGTGACCCCCTCCTCCCCAAGGTGTGTAACGTCATTTATGGACGAGGCCTTATCCATCTTACACTGTTAGTAACTAATTTATTGACTTTAAAAACTTACACATTTTGGTGTATTATTAAAATCAGTTTTTGGCAAGGCTCACGCTGTAATGAACACACGAAACACAATCGAATGGAGGGAGGAGGAGGGGGGGGGGTAGATAAACAACGTCGCCAATCGTAAACCCAATGTCGGCGAATTTCAAAGATCAAAGTTAGTGTCAAAGCAGGGCTGTGTTTTTTTTAAAAACAAACACGGCATCTTTCATCTCTATACAGTCCATCCTTATTTTCGGCAGAGGAGTTTAGTTTTCCTTGTAAGATTCATTCAAAGAACCAAAACCTTCTGGTGTTTGTGATTCCTGTTTCATTTTCTTTTCAGAGAAAAATGATGTATCAAAATACCTTGTGGTTTGTCGAGACCGTAATGTATTTCCCGTTGACAGATATTTCTCTTAGATGTATTTCACAGCATATATTTGAAACAAAAATTTTCATTTGATAAATTGTTTCGCGAGCCATAAATTAAATACAAAAAAGCCACATGGGAGCCGAAGTTTGGTTAATATAGACATTGAAGTCACATTTTCACGGCTACCCGGGCGGAATTTTACTATCCGGGTAATCTAACGGCAACGAGTACCCGGGACGTACCCGTTGACAGGCCTAGCCATAATTGTCAATTTTATTTCAGAAAGCACATGGCTTGTACCTCTATATCAGGGGTCGGAGAACAGGGGTACATTTACGCCATTTGGGGTAAAATTGGAATTCTTGGTGGTAATGCAGAGTCATTGGGATACATATAAAATCCGCTTGATATATTCAAAATTCACCATGTCAAATGTGTACGTGAATAAATACAAGTAAATTCTTTGCTATTCAGCTTTATGAGACCACTGATGTCCTTAGTAATGCTTATGGTATATGTTAGCTGCAAAAGTTTTCAAATATTTGAAGAGGAAATGTTGTTTTGTTCTAGTTCTATTCTCAATTTGCCATGTCAAGGAATGGTTTTTTCAATTAAGTTAATGAATATTTCAATAAGGTTAATTTAAAATTGGAAGAATGCATTGCTGTTTATGTTGATGGAGCTCCAGCTATACTGAATCGTGTACTTGGTTCTTGGGCTTCCGCAAGAGAGAGGAATCACAAAATTGAGGTTAACCACTGTATGATCCATCGTCAAAGTCTGCTTGTGAAACATTTGGAAACTTAACTGGAGGTCATCTTGCATGATGTTATAAGGATTTTAAATTTCATTAAAGACATTCACTGCAAACGCGACTGTTTCGTGATTTATGTACAGATGGTGAGGCTGAATATACAGACCTACTTTATCACACGGAGTTTCGGTGGTTTCACGCGGCAATGACCTGAACAGAGTGTGGGCTCTGAAAGCGGAACTTCAAAATTTCTGGCTGGTTAAAAGCATTCTCTAGCAGAGAAGTTTACGAACTATTATTAGGTTGCACATTGGCATACTTGGCTGATATTTTTTGAGTACGTGAATGCGTTGAACAAAGAATTGCAGGGGGGAAATATCAGTATAATATCAGCCAGAGATAAGTTTGCAGCATTTGGATTTAAGCTTTCATATTGGAAAAGAAAGAAAAAACAACAACAGAATTTTAGAGTTCGTTTCAAAGTTAGTCTTGTACTTGGAAGATTGTGGAAATATAACTTTTCACGACATCAAGGGTCAATGATATAGTTATCAGACATCTGACCAAGCTCAAAGAGTGGTTCACTGTTTACTTCCAAGTTATTAATTCGCATAATGTCAGTTGGATTGTAGATCCTTTCGATGTGACATTGCGGATGTACCGGATGAGCCTCAAGGCTTAGCAGAGGCACTTTTTGAACTTCAATTCAATAATGACGCACGTATTTCAAACAAAACAGATCTGACACGTTTTTGGATGTCAAATGCTTCAAAGTCTTTCAGCATTGCACATGAGGAGGCCGTCGAAATGTTGTTGCCTTTTGCAACAACGTATCTTTGTCAACAAAGATTTTCCACTCTAGTAAACAAAGCTGCTAAATCGACTGGAGCCTGAAAATATGAATCCTCCGTGTCGTTTTGAATTAAAATATCTACGCATAATCCTTTTCAGATTCATTTTTAGACACTTGTCAGAATTTTAAAACTCACAAGATTCGTGTTCGGCTGGGGCTTATCCCCATTTCCTTTGGTGGAGGGGGTGGGGCTAACAACGCTCCCCCAAACCCTTAAGTCGCGTGGGCAGGACATGTGCCTTCAGGGGAATGTTAACAAAAACTTTTATATTTTGGGGTAATGGACACCAAAGTTCGCCGACCCCTGCTCTATACAAATAATAGCAACTTCTTTTATTTTATTTTTAAACTTAGGGTCAATGAAATAAAAGCACCCCTGAGTGCATCAATTATTCATATCTTGTCTCCAATGTTCCCTTTAAGCTGCGCATGTATCTGACAGACGCCGCGCAGCAGTTTAGCGTTACCGCGCAGCAATTTTACTAATATATTGCACACAAAAAATGGATGTTGTGCAACTTTACACACGAGTTTATTTTTACTTTGCACACGGACCAACAAAGCTTAGAGGGAACATTGCTTGTCTCTTATTTATTTTTCAATTTTAATCGATACAAATGAGTAGATCCAATTGTATGTTTTCGCAGTGACACCAAGTTTCTGTACGTGAGCCCAGTGCACAATACTTTGTCATAGTTTCGAATGTTTTTTAATAAATAAAAAAAAACAACCCAACCTGGGCTTATTGCTTCGTTCTAAAACCGGTCACCATTCATTTAGCTAATGCCACAAAGCACGACATTAGAAATATCAGGCTGATAGCGTGACTGAACGACGCAAATTGGTCTTTGTCGGTATCAAATGATATTTTACTTAGTGCTGCACGAGTTTCCATGGGAACAACTAACTCGAATGTCAACTGCTTTTTGAAGCGGGTTTAAGAAATTATATATGAACTGCTAATACTTCGTCCGTATGGTATATTAAGTTTATCACTTTGCTTTTTCGTGTTACATTGCTGTAAACCACTTTTTTCTGCTTGTCTTCGATCTTCCTTAACTTTGCTCTTAGTTTCCAGAGTTAATTTATACTATTGTTTCAAAGTGAATAAAAAGGTACTAATTTTTGCTTACATCCCTTCATGGGATTGGCTTCCTGACTTGGCTCGTACCTCTGTCAGTTGCTTCTACTTGTGAATGTTCATTCTCTTTTGGGTCGAGCCGTTGGGCTCTTAGGACCCGGTTCATTTTATCGCATGCGAGCCTCGCCATAGAGGTACTCCTCTGCAGGTACCGGGACTTCTCCTTCCACTTCCCCGCACAGCTAGGGGCACTCTTCAAGTACGATGCCACCGTCTCCTCCGGGTGGCCACACAGCCGACAGGCCAGTTCCTTTCTAGTGTTACATTTGTACAAGTAGCTTCGTATGAGACAATGTTCAGTTCACATTCTGGTTATGAGCGTCTAATTGCTACGTCCAATTTCCCACCAGAAGTCGATTTTGCTCGGTCGCGGCATGTACTGGTATACTTTTCTGGCCGTGCTTCCAGATGCCCAGCCTTGAAGCGATTTATCTCGGAAATGGTCTTTAAGCCACGATCTGACCCCCAGCTGGGTCATCGGCCAGTCGGGTTGGGGCTGGGCTGACCCATCTCTTGCTAGCTTATCGACCCTGTCTGAATGAGGCTCGCCACTATGCCCAGTGATATACTGAAGGATGACTTTTCCGCCTCGTGCTAGGATTTCACCTACTGTTTTCAAAATGACACTGACCGTTTTCGCCCCCAGGGAGGATCGACCCACAGTCTCGAGCCAAAACCGTGAGTCGGTGAAGACTACGACAGTCGGGAAAACCTTTCTTCTTGCTAGACGTCGGCGCACTTCCTTCAAACCCCTGCAGATTGCCTCCAGTTAGGCGTCGTGACTACTGTATGCAGATCCGCACGGTCCTGACAGTTCGGTACTGTTAGGTCCAGGTTGGGGGTATTGAATTAGTACTCCGTATCCACTTCTGCCATCCTTGAATACGTGAGCCGTCCATGAAGACTCTAACCACGCTGTCGCCATAAGCCTCGATTGTTTTCAGAGCCTCGTTTCGCTGGAGCTCGAGGGGCTGGCCTTCGTCACCGCCGTATTTGCCAGTGTCAAACGTAGTTCAGGCAAGTCAAAGCTTTCATGTGGTCCTCGAGCAGGGACCAGTTGCATTCGTTCCCTGTGCTTGGGTATGGGGACTGAGTCTTCTAATTCGTGGACCGTATCCATAAAGGATGGTCTTTTCAGTCGTGTCCGCTTTACCCATCGGTCTTGTAATTGGAAGCAGGGTTCGTCATGCTCCAACCTACGGTATCGCTCCACCGTGGTCATGATTGCTTTTTCTCGCCTTATCGCCAGGGGTTCTACGTTTGACATAATTTCTACGGGCGGCTGTGGGTGTAGTACGCAAACGCCCCGCATACAAAACGTAGAGCTTGGTTTTGTATTCGGTCCAGTCCCTCTAGAGCCGTACGGCTCGCAAAGGCCTGGACCGGGAGGCTGTAGTCGATGGCACCCCTCACACTACCGAGATAGAGAGCTCTCAGTAGTCTTGCGTCCGCGCCCCAACTAGTGCTAGCTAGTTTCTTCACCAGGGACAGTTTAGCTGTGGCTTTGGCGCAAAATTCACGTACATGGTTATGTAGTTGGACCTTCTGGTCCAACTTGATTCCCAAGTACGTCGGTGTCCGATCCCAATTCAACCTCTTCCCGCATATCTGAAGCACCACCTCATGCTTCAGAGCATTCCGTCCATTTGTGAAAAATGGAATGGACCGTTTTCTCCGTATTGACCACTAGGCGCCATCGGTTGGCGTAATCTTCGATCCGATTCAGATCATCCTGCAGCCGGTTTCTGCAGTGTTGCAACGTCTTTTCCTGAACTCCATATAGCCAAATCGTCAGCAAACATGGCATTCTGTGACTCGAGAATGCCTTGTTGGTCGTGGACGTAGGCTAAGAACAATGTACAGCTGAGGGCGGACCCCTGCGGAAGTCCGTCCTCCAGGCGTGCCTCGCTGGATAGTGCTTCTCCCACTCGGGTTTTGATCGTTCGGTCCGTGAGGAACGATTTTATCCAGCTGTACATGTTGGCAGTGACACCTAACTGCTGCAACTTATAAAGTAGCCCTCCACGCCACACCTTGTCGTATGCTTGCTTCAGATCGAAGAACACAGCAACGGTGTGATTACTCAACTGGATTTAGTTTGTAATTGTCTGAATTAAACGGAGAGCCTGGTCCATCGGTTGGCGTCCCTTTCTGAACCCACCCTGAGTCTTTGGAATGTTTTTGGTCTTCTCGAGGAACCAGTAGAGCCATGCGTTCAATAACCGATCAGCTACTTTCCCCACACGATGTGAGGGAAATTGGCCGGTAGCTGGAAGGGTGTTCACCTGGTTTCCCCTCTTTGGGAATTGGGGTTATTGTGGCCCTTTTCAACAATTTCGGTAACGTGCCTGTGGTCCAAGCTCTATTAATAAAACTCAATAGTTTCATTCGGCCTGTCGTGCCCAGATGCTTGAGCATTTCATTGTGAACTTTATCTGGACCTGATGCTTTGCCAGCGGTTTGCAATTCTGTCATTGTGAAAGGGGGCCGAGAAAACCTCTAGTTGAGAGCCCATGCGTTGTCTTCTTGAGTCCTCCGTGCGCATTCGGTCGATTGTTCGGCTTAAGTCAGATCTGGCGCCTTTCTTGTTTACTCTACAGAATTTACAATTTAGCGTTAGATATACAAGAAATAGGTAAATTTATAATATAAAAACAGGGTATTAGTAGGCCTGACAAGACGAAACAAAACAGCGAACGTTTCGGCAAAGAGCCTTCCTCAACTGACAAATAGTACACAAATAAAACGAAATAATAATTAAAAAAAACACTTAGCTGCGGTGAAATCCAAGCAGTCCAGTAGGGATGTTACTTTATACAAGAATTAGCAGATTTCTTACACTTATAACTAATATTTGCAAACAATGTACTTTTTCCAAGGAGTAATTTGGCCATGGCCAGGACACCACACCATCAGCTTTAGTCGAACGCTTAAATGTCTTTCGCACGTCACAGAGAAGCGATTTTCTGCGAAAGTATCATACGATATCCCCTATGGCGTGTTCAGTCTGTTTTCTTTGTAAAATAATTGTATTACTAACTCATTTTAAAAAATATATAAGTTTTGGCTTGATATTTAGATATGGACCGTTACATGTCTGATTATTGTCTATAGTCTAGACATTAAAATCGCATAATTAAAAAGTATAGGTATAACCAGGTCAAAACAAATACCCCTTTTAAAACGTAAAATACTGATTTTAACGCAATAGAGCAGGTAATTGCAGTTTATATTTGTTACTTGCCCATTTATTTCAACTTATCATTTCGTTCAAATCTAAATTTTCATATGCTATATGACCCAATCTTTAAACTGTAACTAATTCCTACTTGTATCGACAGGGATAAATTAATGGTAGAAATTAAATAACTTGTAAAAACAAAGTTTTTGACTATAAATTTCTTATATATGAGACAGAACTTAAAGTATTGATATGTTCAATATAATTCGCAACGCGCGACAAACATTTACAGACTGAAACTGACTGATCTCTCATTGCTGTAAAAACCCCGGGGGGGGGTAATCGATGGCTGGACTGAACTCCAGCACGTGGAGGTGAACAATAGCAGACGGCTACATTGAATTATATAGAGGTAAACTAAAATGCATGAATTTAATTACGGTACATTCGATCGATCTGAAATTTTGATACAACGCATTGTTAGGCGACACGAGTCTATGTGCATTATTAAACAACCCCGTAAAAACAAAGTTTTTGACTGTAAATCCCTTATATATGAGACATAACTAAAAGTATTGATTATGTTCAACCGCGACCAACATTTACAGACTGAAACTGAGTGAACTCCCCTTTGCTGTAAAACGGGGCCGGAGGGGGGAGGTGTGGTCACGGATGGCTAGACTGAACTCAGCGTGACACGTGAATGTAAACAAACGGAGACGGCGACATGTAGTTATATAGAGATAAACTAAAAATGCATTCCTTTAATTACGGTACATTCGATCGATCTGAAATTTTGATACGATGCACTGTTAGGTGACACGAGTCTATGTGCAAAATTTCCGCTCGATGGCATCATTTTTTGCTTTTGTTTTTCCGCCAGACTGACCGACGAAAAGATGATGAGATGACGACAGACAATATTTCGAAATTAATATAAGGGATTTTAAAAAAATGACTGCGTTAACACAAACACCCATTTTATACACTAACGCATGATCGAGAGGAAGTTGTCAATGTGTAATACATAGCAGACATCATTCTGTACACGTCTCAGTTGGCTGGAGATAGGCGTAAGGGACGTATGCAACTGGTAACATGTTGTGTGCTACCACGATAATTGAATGCTCTTTATATGAGATGAATAGTTCTAAAATATTTCAAATGTCGACCCTCCCCCTTGAATTAAGCATTGTAAGGATAATGTGGTGCGATACTCGCTGAGCTCTAATGGAGTACTTGGAAACAAGTTCAAGAGACTTTATCGTGCATACATTTCCAAAGACATTACTAATGTGTGTGCTATAGAAGTATAAAACTAATAATTTTCAGCAGGAGTGAAATGTCAGGGGTAAAACCCAAGCAGCTGTAACAATGATACTGTTTGTAAGTTGACGTCCAAGTTGACTGAGCAAATACAGTATACCCTCACCAATTCACGGTTCCCTATTATTTAAATGTGCTTTAAATTTGTTCCATTTTCCGTCAATTCTAATACATATGTTGTATGCATAGAAAATGACTTGACGGTACAGTAAGGGTAAGAACTATGCTATGTGGTGTTACCGACCTCCTGTGCTTACGCTTCTTTTTGATTAAAATATTGTTGCAGTACAAAATTAAAATATGTTTACATTATCATTACTACAATAGTGAAATACATAACCGTGTGCAATATTACTACATTATTACTGTATTAATGAATAAGAGTGTCTTTAGAAGGTGTTTTGGAAGCATTTAGTACCGTATATAATCTCATACATAGGCGTTTTAAAACTGCACTAAATATTCGCGGTTTTTCGCCATTCGCGGGGAGGTAAAGAACGTAACCCCCACGAATAGCGAGGGAATACTGTAGTTTATTATTCAAAACTTTTTTTAAATTTCGCAAAGCACGCGGGTTTGTGCTTGAGAATTTACTAAGATCCCATACCATTCGTAACTTAAAAACAAGATTGACTTTTCATAATCTGATTGAAAGTATGAGATCTATAATCTTTATGAAAGGAACACACACAAAAGTAAAATAAAATATGGAAACTCTTGTAGGCATTATGAAGATAATACCCTATGCAATCTCTCTCTCCAACTAACAAGATGTGTATTATTTTCCAAAAAGCATTTTCATACGAAAAAACAAACAACATTTCATTGATTAGACGGAAACAAGAATAACTTAAAATATAGCTAGAAATAAGAAATATGAATCTTTTAATTATGTGTCTAAAAACCGTTTCTGTAATACTCAGCGCTGGTTCTGAGGAATGAAGCGTAATTAACAGTCTTCGACTCAAGTCAATAACTACTGAACGCTTCGTGATAAACAGGAGATCCCACTAGGGGTGCTGGGAAAAGTCTTAATGAGGCACTATCCTCGCCAGCATTGTCACGTTCACTGTCCAATTCAGAAAGTGTTATTTTCCCAAAATGTGAGTTTTATTAAGTATGTATATTATATTGCATTCGTGAAGTCAAACTGAAGAAAATTAAACGCCCATTGCCTTTATAAAGTGTTTAAAAATTTTTTTAATAAAGGCTATATCATAGCATCTCAGCTAAAAATTTGGAAATGCAACAATACCGCAGAGAGTAGCATGCATCAAAACCGCAGAGAGTAGCGGTGTAAAAGTAAAGACTAGTCTCGACTCTCGACAAACGTCATCATGCAACCATTTTAAAAAAAAATACAGCGGCTTATATAAGAAGATACACGATTAGATATATATATATATATATATATATATATATATATATATATATATATATATATATATATAATATATATATATATATATATATATATATATATATGTAAGATATAGTTTCCATTGCACTTTGTGTGTAACAATTTATACGAATTTTCACTACCATGCCTTAATTTAAAGACTAATCAATTGAAAATAATCGCCATAATACAATGCATGTAGCTTGAAAAATTGAAATTAAATTCATTGGCCATGGCTGTACATTTGAAATAAAAAAGTACAACCCTAAAACCTTTAAGACAAGGAGATTTGGCCTCAGCTTTTCCTCTGCCTAAAATTAATCTATCAGCTCAAGCGCATATACTAAGAGACGAATATATAAATATATCTTGATGACAAATAACTGTTGTTGTTTTTTTAAAGAAGTGGGCATCTTTTGTTATTTTGTCGTTCTCTTCAAGTAGTCATCTATTTTTTATTTTATTATTATCAGTGTTTATTATTTTTTTTTGCTGTTGAGGAAACAAAACCGGGCATTTACGAACCACCTCATTCAAGGTAAACTCCCGCAGACCTTTAATTAATTTCAATCATCATCATTAGTCCCGTGACCGTTGCGGTCGTTCGGGGGAGCGCATGGACACATCAACAGACAACGATCTCCACATTTGCCTATCTTGAGCGGCGGCCAATAATTCATACAATCTCACCCCTGTCCATTCCTTTATGTTGTCAAGACAACTTTGCCGCTGTCGACCTCTTCACCGGCCCCCTTCTACAATACAGTGCCATAAACTCATTCATTTAAATTTAGAAATAGTAATGTGTTCTATTTCTTAAGTAACAAACACATGGTTCATTGTGTTGACTAACCGTTGAAGAACTTGTGACTAGACTAAGCAGAGTAGAACATTTTAATTAAAATGTTGCAAATTTTAAATCAAAGTGTCGCTCACAATTAACGAAATTGATAAACCATTTTTGTTGTTGTTATTATTTTAAAAAAATATTTTTTAAAAAATCTCTTACAAAACTGTAGATAATATTAAGATAGTTTTTCAATATTAAAATTACCCCGCTTGTCATAAACTGTAACTTTTGTTTCGAGTAGAAAAGAAGTAGAAGTAGAACCGGTAATTATTAACAGTGTCATGATAGATTATAAAGCAAACATCTTTGCACAATAGCAGTTTATCCCACATAGAAACCCGAGATGTCAAAATGTTTACCATTTACTTTCCGATGTGGGTGTTTCGTCACGCGCATGCAGTAAAACTGAATTATTAAAAGAAATTTAAAATCTCTCTAGGTTTATAAACAGTTACTGCTTGTGTTTATGGATAAAGGAAGACATGAATCGAAGCCCATCGATCGGCCGAATCGCTGACGGCTTACACAATCATTAGTTTCCGTTGGCCAATAGTGTAGTCATACCCTCTGCTCAATATATCTATATTACTGAAGAAGGGTGTTGATCCAGTGCTCAGAAAATTGGCACGGTGTGTTGCGATATTCAGTATAAAGGCAGAGTTGTTTCTTAGTCATGGTGTCTGGTTGCGTCGGGGAAAAAATCACAATTTCCTTTACGCAAAGCGCTGTAATTATGGCTTCCTTAGGCCCAAATAAGAAAAAAAATGCGGAACTCACCAGGATTTCATTTTGTTAGCAAATATGTTAATTAATTGTTGGGTTTCCTTTGTGAAATTGAGGGAGAGTAATTCAGATTTAAAAGCTCCAATTGTTATAGATTTAAAATGTCTGTCATCTCTTTCAGTTTTTATTCAACTCAAGCTACCAGAACCTCGCAGTGTGGTCATTTTTTTTATTACAGCTTGCAACATTTCTCAATCCCCAAGGCACGATAGAGGTCAGCTGGGACCAAATGATCCCCGAGTCACATCAGCTACTATTTCACGGTGCTTTATCCTTATAAATATTTGACACTCCTTCTTCACATAAAATTACTGGGACCTACGCTTATCCATAGTTTATGTGTAGAGTTGGATTTTCATTGTAGTTTTGAATGTTAATTGTGTTGGTTTTCCTAGTGTGTTTCTTGTAAAATATTCTGCACCCTTTAAGCCAGAAGAAAAGAAGTAGGATTTATGTTTCTTCTTGCAAATGGAACAAGAAAAGTGTTTTTATCCCGATGTCTGTCTAGTATTGCATTGTTTCGTTGCCATGGTTGTGTTTCCAAATTACAATTAAATGCCTTATGTATTATCCTGCGTTTTGCTTTACCAAAAGTCGACTCTCTTTTTCCAGCAAATGCGTTAATCGAATCCATCCCACCACCACATCCGCCTTTTCTCTCTCTCTCTCTTTCTGACAACTTTGAAAGTGTGAGGATGACTTCTCTTTGGACAGAGCACTTGATATGATTCACTATTTCTGGTTTAGGTCTTCCAGTAGACACTACAATAGTCCTTAAACAGCTTAAAAAAATATTCGTGCTGATGTCTCGAGGTTACAACCGAATGACAAGTCAAAACTAATTCTGCCAAATCATCCTCAATATTTAAGAGTTAAAGTAATCGTACATTAAATCTCATCCATTGTCTAGGACTGTCTGTCGCTTTCAACATTTTCGCAGTCCCATCTATCACGGTGAATACAGGAGATAAGAAGGTACGAAAAGTCCTTATGCTTAGCCACATGGATGGAATTCCCTCTGGGACCAGTCCACTAGGAAGCATCCATTGTAAAATGAGCTGCTTTGTCTCCCCCACTCAACACATTAACTAACTTCATAAGGGGATGGTTTACTTTGTATTTGCCACAATGTGTGTAGATTAATTTTCTGTAGTTTTATCAGGTTTTATCAGGGAGAGATTCAACGAATCAATATGAAAACAAATATGCAATCTTCAGTTATTGAAGTTACTTCATCTTTTAACTTGATGGCACTGCAAGGGGCATTCTTGATTCTTTTCTACTTAAATTAACCATGATGAAGTTCTTTTTTAATATAAGTTTATGATGATGTAGCAGTCCTTGCCAATACGCCTTGTTTCAGAGCTCCATATATTCCGTTTCAATTGATAAAATATTTTTTGAAGACACCCATGAAGAAAAAAAAAGAAAGATTGAAAAACTAAAGAATTTGAAGAAATATACGTCATGGGTTAGTTGCCAGAGTTCCTGGAATTTAAACAGAGACTTTAGTAAAAAAATATACACATGAAAACCTAGCCCAATCAGCTACTAAAACATTTGAACAAATATCCAAGACACGGGCAGAGTTAATTAGAGTCATAATTAGAATAATTTGAAGAGTTAGTACTAGAATAATGAAGCACTTTCAGTTTTGCCTATAAACCGAGTACATTTTTAAAAAAAATTTCGCCAGTGCATTCACTAAATATTGTAATAAAAAAAATTAATTCCCAAAATCGCATTTCACAACTCAAAAGGGAAAGAACTTTCAAGCGTCACCGCCTACTTGCACCTATGCGAGTCAATAGAGGCATGAAAAGGTAGGTCATACAGCTACAAGTTTCTGAGGGCGTTGACACAAAATGGTAGTGTTTCAATAAAAAGGTCTAGCAAGAAAAGGTCAAAGTTAAAATCCAAAGTCTTTAGTTAGGGGACGCAGAGTCGAAATGTAGGGTAATAGCCTATAGCAAAAGTGGGTAATAAACCAAATTAATAACTTATGTTAATATAAACGTATTTTATATTAACTGAATACGTTTTAAAATAATCTATTTTATGTTGGAGTGAAAAAAATATTTATTATTTTTAAATGAGTTCTGAACGATATTGTAACATATCAAATTCTGTGAGAAATATATAAATAATCAAATATATTTTATGTACCTATATTGATGGTAAAAATCCTAAGGATTCTACTGTAATTCAGTGCTATATATTTGGCTGATCATATCTATGCAGAATACAAAATTTGAAATTTTTTAACAGTTTCTTCATTCTCATCATTCACACCAAATTTGAAAATGTTCAAATATCAGTAATAATGTTTTTAGTTCAATGATGAAAACAAAATAGCTAATTTCAACAAAAAAATTTTTTAAAAATTATTTTTATTTATGGACCCCTACGACACATAAATGGTGTAGAAAATGATAATTGCTGAAAATATGTCACGCTTTTCTTGAGTTTTTTTTTCATTTTAAAAATTTGTTGAGCGATGATTTTTAAAATTAAATTCAAAACCTTCAAGGGGAACAAAATATGTATAAGATTACAAATAGATTACAATAAACAATTCATTAAAAGAAAATATGCATTTCCAAAAGTTTTTTTAAAAATTGATCTAACAAGTTATTAAAATTAATTAGAAATTAAAAAATGAGAAATGTATTTTTCTAACTCGAATGAATAATCTTTACGATCCAGCGAAAAAAACCCGTCAGTGCAGTGTACATAGTGTAGATAATACAGCGACAAAATTTCATGTATACAGATTGTTAATCAAATTTTTCACCAAATAACGCGAAAGAAATTACAAGTGGCTCGAAATCGGATTTATTATATAATCGATGTGGTGAATACCATCCATGCAAAAGTGAATACGAGTTTTATTTATTTTTTAGAAATTAATTTTTAAAACTGACTGACATCAGATCATGTAGCAATCACTGTTCTCATTTGACTAACGGCCAGACATGTTTCCTAGAATTAAATATCTAATTTAGTTCACGAGATTCCAGGCAGACATACATACAGGTTTAATTTTTAATGACGTAAGAAGGTTCAAGGTTTCAAGTGACCGTTTCAAGATAATAAATAGTAAAAGCAGTTCCAGATTAAAAATAAAATAATCCAATTTTAAAATCTTTTGCCATGAAGATGAGTATATGAATTACTATAGTATGTACACAATTTCAAGCTAACTGTACAATGGGAAGTAAAGCAAAATTCCCATAAACAATTTTACACGGAAAAACAGTGTTGTAAATCTGAAAAGAAATCAATTAAAAATTTATGTCACCAAATGTTCGAGTTATTTGTATCGTCTACTTGAGAAAATAAATAAATAAAAGCAAAATATGCAACATCTGATCCTACCTCTCCTATGGCTGATTCGGGAGCTTGGATGCGTGGATGTATTTTGTTTTCTTTAAATATGCTTAAAAATAATTCCATCTTATTTAAAATTCAATAATCATTAAAAATCATTGATTGTTAATAGAATGTGTTATTCTATGTCTTTCCTAAATTAAATTCTGTGCGACTGATCAGTTTCATACAAATATAGTTTATTAATGAATATTTAAAATTCATTTGGACTAGAAAAAAGTGCTATCATATTTTAAACATGTGACCAGGGCGGCCTAAGGGACTTGGACGCCTTAGGCGAAGTGAATTTGGTGGCCCTAAATGTAATCGAAAAATAAAAAATAAATATGGACAAAATTCTTGTGCGAGGCCACCACTAATGTTGAGACTAATCGGGAGGGCCCTAGGCGACTGCCTAGTTTGCCTATGCCTAAAGCCGACCCTGATGTGACCTTGGCAAGCACAAATAAAGAAAACCTTACAAACAAATTTGTAAATAATCAATATGTGGCTGAAGATAAATGACTACCCTAGGGCATATTGCGATCATAGCAGATCCCTTACTGGGACAAGCTGCTGGTTACACCTGTCATAATGAGCGTTAGTATCTTGCTTGGCGTACGCCATAAATTATGTCCATAAGCTACATATGTTACGTTGTCAAACACACTCTGCTCTTAGCATCAATATTCATTTTTGAGTTTGTTTTTTTCAATTACAAAAACAGAAAATGAATAAAAGGAGTATTGTTTAAAAGTAAATTGAGATAACGGTATAGAACAATGACCTACTGAATTCAATTAAAAATAGTGTGGGCACCTTACGAGAGACCTATGAGAATATGTGTGACAAAGTTTTCCCTTACGTACAGGTTTTTAAATGTTTTCTTTTTGACGAAACTGAGTAAAGAGTTAAACATTTTAAGACTGAATTTGTTTAAAATTAACTTTTAACTGTAATTCCGACTCTATTACAAACTAATAATAATAATAATATTTTTGAAAAATATTTCCTAACCTTAATCCTCCCTCTCCCTCATGACGATATAAACAGTCTTTTATTCAAATAAGCACGGACTGTACACAATACAAAATGTTACAAGTACAATACACCACTTGTTTTGAACCAGCTCCATTACGTGCCGTACGTTAAATTTTTGGGGGCAGCTAACAACGATTTTAGTGTAATCCACTGATGGTAGGAAAGTCATGGCTAACAATATCTAGCTTAATTTTTAAATTCACTGCTTTCACTTTCAAATACCTGCAGCGATGTATTGATATGAAACTAATGCTATCAGATAAATTATATCGATAATATAATCCATACCAATCTTCTTTAGAAACACTTTCTGTTTTACACACAATTTAATAATCACCAAAACAAAAAAAAACACAAAAAAAAACCCACAAACAAACAAACCATTGCCACTTCTTTTTTGCCTCCTCTCAAATTTATGCAAACAACAAATAAAATCAGAACTGATTTCAATTACTGTAATAATGGTTAAATACCCTGGTTGAAGATTACCCTTGCTGAGATGATAATGATTAAAATTCATAGAGCTGTTCAAATCCTTTAAGATCATTAAAAATAAAAAAATATTTACGTTTATTCCAACTAAATACATTGGAAAAGTAACTTATAAAACAGAGTCACTGTAAAAGACTATTTCTGAATGAGTGAGCTATTGATTACCATTTAAAATGGGAATCTTGTGTTATTATTATCATTTAAAAACTCTAATAAAAATGCAAGATAAGACATAAACAATGGATAAGCGAAGAACGCGATAATCTTTTGTGAATAACTAGCGTCTGTAATAGATAAGAAGAAGAAGGAGAAGGAAGTGGGACAGCTGAGTAGAGTATTAGTATTACCACCAAGAGCTACATATGATTTGTATGGAATCCAGTATTCCGCAACATGTGCGTGGTAGCACACTGATGACCTGCAGGAAAAGTCTTTCAAATGTATTTTTAACGACCAAACACATTAACCAGAAATGAACAATTATCGACTCATCAACAAGCTGCCGAAAGCACATCTGCAGAAGTAATTTAACAGATTGGTCTAGCACTCACCAAAGTAGATCAGATGCATGCATAGACAAAAAACCATATTTTCTATCAGCACCAAGAATGAGGCCGCCCAAGAGATTAACTCCCATCTATAACGTATTTAAAGACAGTGAAAATAAAACATTTTCTTTTAACCGGAAGCCATTGAAGAATGCGGTATCTTTATCCAAATAAAAACAACAAAACAAATTGAGACAAAAAATTCACAACCAATTTCACGAAGGAAACCCAAAAATCAATTAAAAGATGTGTTCAGAACTCTGTATTAACTTCATATCCCCAATCCTAACCCTCCTCTCTCGCCTGCTTTACCCTTCCCTCACGAGCTCATCAAAACATGATTAAAGCAAGGCTTACCATCCCGTTGCGCGCTTGGCCTGTTATCAGCGACATCTAATTACCCCCAGCATTCAGAGCTTCAATATATAGCTTGTCTCTAACTTTGCATTTCTGATATCAGTGTGTGTTCATTTTTTTAAAAGTATTATTTTTAAATTATGGTTTTGTAGATATTAAACAATTTTTTTTTGAAACAGCTCGAAAATTTTAGAAAATCCATTCCACATTTTTGGTCAACTTTAGAGGTAGAGCGTATATTATTTGTGTTTATTATTATTATTGCTGTTATTAGGTTCAAAGAAACCTTTTTTGGTTGCTTTTAGAAAAAAAATCCCGCCCATCGGACTCAGTGCTTTGTTCTCTGGAATTATTTTTATCATAACATGATTTAATGAGTATGTTCCGTTTCCCATGGGGATGATAAATAAATTATCAAACGTAAAGACATTGCAAGAGGTATGAATTAATAAAGCACATGGTTACAAGCATAACAAGAATAAAAATTGCAAACGATTTTATAGTATCAATTATTTCTAACACAAAAGGTCAGAAATATTAACATTGATTAGCCACATACAAGCTGCATTGAGGGGATAATTAATATATATGGAGACAATACAGATTCATCATGGGCTTCGTTATAATTTTTAGCAATTAAAGAATCTTAGCTCTTTATCTCATTAACAATTTTCTTGTACTAATTATTTATAAATATCTTAGTTACAAACTGACGTATAAACGTCACTGATGTTGATAAGAATATTTTTTTACAAATCATTTACGGGTTGTGGTCGATTGGAGAGTACACATTACACATATCCAAGCTTGTTTTCAAAACTTATATTCATAGCATTTCATAGTTGCCCTCAGAGTTTAGTCGTATGAATATAATAATATTTATTTCTAACAGGGACACTCCACTTACTTATTATATTGGTGGTTAGCGTATTTTTATTGTAATAAAAAAATATAAAATATTTTTATGTCTGTTTAGTCTTTAAAGTTGGAAAAGGAAAAAAAGGGGGAGGGGAAGTTTCGTAATCCTCCTTAGTTTGTGACTAAAAAAATATTTTCTGCTTTTTCATGCGAGATTCTACATTCCTCACTGCAGCTGGGCCTCATCTTTTTAAATAATAAGATTAACAAAAACCTTTTTAAAAAAGGTTTGTGTTCATTTTATTATTGTTATCCCTGAAAGTTACGTGTTGACAGTTATAATAAAATTGGACATCAGGAAGTTGGTACAGATTGAGCTGAAATATAGTCACTCAAGATGAAGTAAAAATCACAGGTGATCTACAATAAATGAAATTTGTTATCGCCATCATAGGTGGTTTAGCATACGACGCTTCAGATCAGTTTCACATCAAGAAGTGGGGAAAAATTGAGTTGCAAGACAGAGGTCAATCAAGCGCAAGTGCAGGTCGCCCACTGGTGTGATTTTGACCAGAAAAGGTTGTATTGTCATCTGGTTTAGATGAGCAAACAAACTTTCAGCTCAGAAACACATAAGCAAACGGGTCTGAATTCAGGTGCAAGATGCCACCACTCCCCCACTAACACACACACATACTATACTCTATTCCAAAGCAAGTACATAAATGCCAGAAAAAATAGTAACTTACCCCTAGAGAACTATCAGAGTCAAATGCAGCCATGACCATTCGTCCTGTAACTACGGGGATCACCACGTTGAGTAGTCTGGGTGGTTACTGTCAAAAATAAAAGAAACACATAATATGCCAAATATAAACACTTAGCTAATGAGGAACTTATCAGTTAGGGCACATTAAAAAAAATAAGTTACAAAAATATTTTTATTTACTATTATATATATGAAGGCAACGAAGAGGGCTTTCTGTTGCTCCCGATATTTTTCTTGTAGCTGACGGAGTGAGAAAATCATGTCCATGGTTGATCGGCCAGCCCGAAAACAGCATTGTGATTCCGGGTAGACATTTTGTGCCAGATTTGCAGGCGTACAAGGACCACTCTGGCAAATAGGCCTTTCCCACAATACTCAGTAAGGAGATTCCACGATAGTTATTGCAATCGCTGCGATCACCTTTGTTTTTTGTAAAGCGTGGCAATTTTGGCGTCGCGCATATCCTGTGGGATGTGACCGCGTTCCCAGCAATCGCATATGAGTTCGTGCAAAGGCTTCAGTATTGCTGGCTTGCCGTAACTAAGGATTTCTGCAAGAATGCCATCGTTACCTGGAACCTTCTCATTGCTCAGATGATCGATGGCCTTACCAAGCTCCTCCAATGACGGTGGAGCATCTAGCTGATCTAGAACTGTTTGATCTGAGATTCTTTCTATGGCAGAGTCAATTACTACATTCTGTGTCGCATAGAGTTCTAGATAATGCTCAGTCCAGCGCCGCATCTGCTGGTCTTGTTCTGTGATCATCACACCTGACTTTGATGTAATTGGAGCTGACTTAGATATTCATAGATTTAATTTGACCTGGTCAGCCGCAAGGGTCTGCTACGTATACTAGAAAAAATAGTATGTCCGCCGCGGCTTCTCTCCGTCATCGAGTCCTTCCACACAATATCAATATGCACAGCACAGTGCTCTTCGATAGTGCCACATCTGAACCCATCCCAGTTTGTAGCGGAGTCAAACAAGGTTGCATACTGGCTCCAACACTCTTTGGTATCTTTTTCTCGATGCTATTGCGACATGCTTTCAAAGACTGCTCTGAGGGTGTGAACATTCATACCAGGACGGATGGAAACCTATACAACATCAGCCGGCTCCGTGCGAAGAGCAAAGTGGAAACTGTATTAATCAGAGAGTTGCTCTTCGTGGATGACGCAGCTCTCACCTCACCTCACATACAGAGATAGGACTCCAACAGTTGGTCAATAAGTTCTCAGAGGCATGCAAGGATTTTGGTTTAACGATTAGCCTAAAAAAGACCAACATTATGAGACAAGGCACTGACTGCCTCCCAGCAATCTCTACTGAGGGAAACACCTTAAATGTCGTCGAGGATTTCACCTACCTTGGCAAAAACATCACAAGCAAACTCTCCCTAGAAAAGGAAATAGAAACCAGAATAGGCAAGGCCGCATCTTTAATGACTAGGCCGAATCAAAGAGTGTGGAACAATGGCAGCTCACTGATAGAACGAAAATCACTGTATATCAAGCCTGCGTGCTCAGCACACTCCTTTATGGCAGCGAGTGCTGGACGACCTACGCCAAGCAAACAAAGCAGCTCAACAGCTTCCACTTACGATGCTTGCGTAGGATTCTACACATCAAGTGGCAGGACAAGATCACCAATGTCGAGATACTCAGAAGGAGCCATGTGCTGAGTATGCACTCAATCCTGAGTGAGAGGCGCCTGCGGTGGTTGGGTCAGGTCCGCAGGATGAGCTCGGAGCGCATTCCAAGAGCCTTGCTTTACGGTGAGCTGGCAACTGGTATGAGGAAAAGAGGTCGCCCCTGCTTGCGCTTGAAGGACGTCTGCAAAAGAGACTTGTCACTGCCGCAGATAGACCATAAAATGTGGGAGACCATTGCCGAGGAGCGCACCTCCAGGCGGGCAAAAATGCGCGAGGGCATTCAAGTCGCGGAAACATCCTTCACAGCTTGGAGTGAAGAGAGAAGTACCAGGAGAAAGGAGAAGGAGGACGGAGGAGCAGGAGTAAACGCCATCGTCCCATGAGAACAGGCGGATGCCATACCATTATATATATATATAATAGGGCTGTTATCGCTTAATTTAAATTTAATCGTTAACTTTTGAAAAATTAACGATTAATTAATCGTTAATTTCGATTAAAGCCAAAAATAGAAATTTATGACGTCATTAAACTGAACATTTCAGGGGAAGTAAAAAAACAGGTAATTGACTTTTTTATTTTATTGAGTTATTTCCCTCGTCTAACAGACAATGAAAACTAAGAATATTTTGAACTAAATTTTATGACAATGTGTTGATACTTGATCGGATGTTTGTGCTGAATATGGTACTTCACCGATGTATTTGATCCTTTAAAAGAGAATTGTTTATGGCAGTGAACACAGTAAACTTTTTCACCATGTTCGACTTTGCCATCCACAGTTAGCATAAATTAATAAAATAAATTATAATATTACGCGGGAGAAGTTTGTACGTATTATTATAAATTATTTATTAATAAATTTTTCTTTAAATATAAATATTTTCTTTATTTTTAATCGAATTTTTATCGATTAAAATAATTTTAATAGATACATTTTTTAACGATTAATCGAGAAATTAATCAATAATTTCCGCAGCCCTAATATATATATATATATATATATATATATATGTATATATATATATATATATGTATATATATATACATATATATATATAGATATACATATATATATAAGGGCTGTGGAAATTAACACATGATTAATCGATTATTCGTTAAAAAATTTAATCGATTAAAATTAAGTTGGTCGATTAAAATTAAATTAAAATTAAAGACAATATTTTTATTTTTTTCTTCCATATTTATTAATAACTAGCAACAAAACCCGTCAAAGGATGGGAATAAGTGTAGGGTGACCTGTAAAGCTCATGATAGGACAACACAACATAACCCACCCCTGTCTCTCCAGAGACCCTAACTCCCCCCCACACCACGGTCTGTGCAGAGGCCCTACCCCTCCCCCACACCCCGGCCTGTCCAGAGACCCTACCTCCCCCCCCACATTGCGGTCTGTCCGGAGACCCTACCCCCAACACCGCGGTCTTTCCAGAGACCCTACCTCCCCCTCTCCCCCCCCCCACACCGTGGTCTGTCGCGAGACCCTACATCCCTTACACCGTAGCTTGTCGAGAGACCCGACGTCTCGACCGGCCATACATGGGTATCACGTCAAAAATACTATACACTATAGTTATAACAACATTACCCACCCCCGTCTGTCCAGAGACCCTACCTCCCCCCCACACCACCGGTCTGTCCAGAAACCCTACCTCCCCCCCCCCACACACCTCGGTCCGTCCAGAGTTATAATAAATAACCCGTAAATAAAACAAACCAGTAAGAACAAAGTTTTTGACTATAAATCCCTTATATATGAGACATAACTAACAGTATTGATTATGTTCAAACGCGACAAACATTTACAGACTGAATCTGTCTTAACTCCCCTTTGCTTTATAACCCGGGGGGGAGGGGAAAAGTCTGGTCACCGATCGCTGGACCGAGCTCAGCGTGACAAGTAAAATGTAAACAAAAGCACACCGGTACATCGACGATGTGGCGACAACGCGCGAACTGAACTGTCACTTGAATAAAAAAAAACAATAACAAACCGTGAAATTGAATTACATATGTCGTATAGAGATCAACTAAAAATGCATAAATTTAATTAAGGTACGTTCGATCGATCTGAAATTGTCATACGATGCATTGTTAGGTGACACCAGTCTATGTGCCAAATTTCAGCTCGATGGCATCACGGGAAGTGGGTCATTTTTTACTTTTGTTTTTCCGCCCAACGAAGAGATGACGACAGACAGAGAGAGAGACAAGATTTCGAAGTTAATATAAGGGATTTAAAAACAATGTTTTAGACTACAAATCCCAACGTGCACCGCTCAAAATAAAATCTTGGGAAAAAAACTGCACCAAAAATAACTCGTTCTGAACGTCGTTCAATATGTAAATGAGATTTAATTTTTCTCCGCCAGTGATTGGCTGTAGAATTCTGTAGGAGTTTGAGGGACCAATCGCTATCGATGACCACACAGAAAATTGTCTTTTATTATATAGGATTTACATTTTTTGTTACTTACAAAAAAAACACATACTTTTCCCTCGTATTATTATTATTATTTATTTACACGTGCATAAGTATACAAAAAAGGTTTTTCTTCCTTATTTCTTGCATAGCAGAACGCATTTGCGGTGTTACGTCACAAAAGTTGTGAGCCATGGAATTACCGCGACTTAACCGATTTCGCGAATAATGAATAGCAAATTAACGGGATCTATGTGTGTGTTATAAAAATATAATTAATCGAAATAAATCAATTAAAAATGTTCCAGTTTAATCGAACATTTTTTTTAACATCAGTACCAGCCCTAATACTAATATATATATTTCCGAGAGCTATCCCTACCGGCTATGGTTAATTTACAAAAGATGCATTCAAGTAAAGCACTTTAGTTATTTTTAATAATCTCCTTTTTTTTTAAAAAAAGGGATCTAGGGAATTTGACCTGATTTTATCACAGTGCATTGCAGAGTCCATGAGACAAAAGGGCAATCGTATAGATTTTTTTAACATACATTTATCTCTGTTGAAAAGGAGGGTGTTAAACTCTAATTCGTTGATCTTAAAAGGACTTGCTTTAGAGTTAAAGAAGAAGTGCATTTTTTGTTATGATAAGTGCATTATTTTATTATATTTATTAACTTCAGTGTGAGAGGATGCCTGCAACCCCCACATTTACTCCTTACAAAAAGAGAGCATATACATTTTCTTACAAAAGAGTGGTGCCGAAATGCTAAATACGATTTTAAAGTGAGAACCACATCGTCTTCGCGAACATTCCATAGCAGCTTTCGTTCACCCAACCGAGAGTGTGTGCTGCGTTCATTAGCCGTTAGGTTAAGTTCTGTTAGAAAAACCAATTGGGGAAGGGAAAAAAAAACATACGTAGTGATGTTGCAACAAAAAAAATCTTTGGCATGCCTTCAAAAACAGGAAAAGTGGGTGACTATAGACAGAATTTAAGGGAGAATTGTGTGCATTCTTTTTCTCTCATTTTTTTAAATGTTTAATTCTTAAAAGCCAGATATCTATTTTAAATGTTCGTAATTTGAAATGTAAACTGTGTATGAAACCAATTAAAATAACAAAAATTCGGGTCGGTTTGGTGGTGGTGGGGACCACATATAGATATTTCAATGAAACTCCCTTGCATTTGTAGTTTTTTTTGGGCTCCAACCAGGCATCTGTGGATGATTTAAACTTAAAGTCGACTGATTTACGTGACTTGGGATCAGCTTAACGGTGAAAGTTATGAATGAATGAACCGAATCAATGAATTGAATGAATGAATGATTTATTTTATAGCGCAAACACTGCCCATGCTATCATGCTCGTTGCGATCTGAAGTTATCATAATGAACTTAGATTCTGGTAAATTGACTTTCTTCACAGCATGAAGACACCATCTTTATAAGTCGGACGAATGTAAAGTAACAGATAGCGTATTTAACTCACTTTTTAGAAGTTTCCCACATTCCTTCATTTTTTTCTAAATCAATTTATTTAATTTTTGTTGCGATTTCAAACATGAGAAAATGCCTCATTTTGGAATAAAAATGCGTTTTAAAACCAAAGTCTACTACTTTTGAGTTTCATACAAGAAGCATTCGGTAACTTTTTAGTGACTAACGATTACTGGATTTATGTGTACGAGGAGAAATTTTATCTAATTAAGTATGTTTAGCTCAGCATTTAATAAGTGAAAAAAAAACATCATTAATTGATGTGTTAAATGATATGAGATTATCATAATTTATTAATTTGTCAAACGCTTGGAATAATAAGCTTTTCTGTTGGCAAACAAAAAGGGAGGGAGAGGTGCGGTATAATACTGTTTTTTTAAGAGTTAAAAAAAGACATTATTTCTTAATAATTTATGGCTAACTAGGGACCACACTTAATAATTAATTAGTTGGACTTATCAAGTTAAAACCATTGTATTGTAGTGATTTATTTTTTTACACGCAACTCATCGTTTTCCGTATCTATTTCTTGGTTAACAAATGTACTCATATTCCAAAAACAAAAGACCCACTTTATCACATTAAATATAATTCATTATGCAATATTGCCTCATGTTTCACGTAGCCATAGTCACTTTACATCGAGCGGCAACTTGCAGTGACATAAGGGTGTTATGAACGTGACATAAGCCAGGGCTCGCTTCAACAATTAGTTTTGCTGCATAAATAGAGAACGGCTATTTTCTTTTTATTAATTGTATAAAAATCTTTTTCTTATTGTCTTGCAGCTAAAAAAAGATTTTCTCCAAGTGAGGAAAACGTGAATCTGGGGCAATGAGATTCAATCGTAGCTGTTGTAACAATCATAAAGCCTCGATTAATGGTTCTAAAATTAATAACATTCAAAAAGTTAACGGAGAAATAAGAGCAATTTTTGTTTTGGCGATCAATATATTTGTTTTGAATTCTAGAACTATGCAGAGCAAACTTTCAATTATTTTTTTTAAAAATAATGCTATTGGAAAGGGTTGTAGTAATATGTTGTTGTTTTTTAAATCCTTGCTTCCATTAAAATCTTTAACATTGTTCAGTTTTAAATGAATGTAAAATGCGTACAAGAACCATTTGGGGAAAGCATTAATCTGTCAATTGTAATCATTTTGTCTTTATTTAATCCAGGTGTCGACAGCCGTCATTTACCTTAAGCTTGAAACTTCCCGTTTTTCTTTGGCTAAAGCAGTAGCGCATTTTTCCAGCAGTGTGCATGACGTCAGCTGTGCTGTTTGACGGCAAAACTGACTGGATACACCTGAGGTGTTCACACATTCGTGGAGAAAACACTAACAACTAGCGAATAAGTTTACACACAGGTGTGAGAAGTGGCGCTTTTGTGATTTAGGACTAACTTTCTATAAAAAGATGTTTATCTATTTTTATAAATGTATAATTTATTCTATATATTAAACAAACGTCTACCTATAATCACACAGATGAACATAATTCGATTTCTCAACTAACCTGAGGTCTAGCAGCAGTCTCTCAATTTCGAACCGAGGATAAGAGACACCCCTGAATCCCAAACGTAGTTTTCATCAATGTTGTTTTTACATCCTGTAGGAGAGATTTGTTTGGGGACAAGTTAAATAATAAAAAATTAAAGGATATAATTTTAAAAAGAATTTGTAAAAAGGAATTTGCAAGGGAGAAAAAAACTGCACACTCGAAAGGAGATACAGATAAGCGATTACATTGCTAAGAAACAAAAATATATGAATTATTACTGTTATAATAATTTTTTTATTAATTATTGTAATAGGTTATAAATTTCAACTAATACCTTTAACTTATTTTAAGAGTATCTTTGCTCTGTTAAATATAAGCACGTATAATTATTTGTGTTATAATACTGTTAATGATAGTATTAGTTAGATCCTTGCAAAGTTAATTAAACTTTAAACTAGGCAACTAGGACTGATGATATAAAAATATATAATTGAGGGTTATTGAACGTATACACATTCTTTACAATTTTAAAAGAAAGAATTTTCATGGGAGATAAGCAATTTCAATTACATTTATTGACGTTTTTTAAGCTTTGAATTAAAACAATATATATATATATATATATATACACTAGTTTGTGCTGCGCCCCCCCCTTTTTAAGGACGCCTACGGCGCCCACCTTTTTCAAAAGCCCCACTAACTTGTCCTTGTATGATAAATACGTAATATTAAAATTTCTTAAATGTACACAAAGTATTTTATAAAAAATGTTTTTAATTTTTTTTAAATTAAATTTTTTATGTCAAAAGCCCAAGTAACTTATCCTTGTATGATAAATACGAAATATTCCTGAAATGTACACAAAGTATGTATATAATATAGGTTGTGCTGCGGCGCCCACTTTTATTTAGGGCGCCTACGGCGACCCACTTTTTTCAAAAGCCCAACAAACTTGTCCTTGTATGATAGATACGTAATATTAAACTACCTTAAATGTACACAAAGTAATTTAAAATAGAGGTTGTATTTTTTACAGTGCTAATCACCACACGATTTTTAACTAATTTTAGAAAGCAGCGCACCAAATTACTGCACCAAAAAATAACTATTTAAGTCAATCAGCACTGCTTACAACACAAAATTTTTAAAAAAGCACAGTGATGCCCCTTAGCGTTAGGAATCAGCGATAATTGAGCGTAAATATATAATAAATAATATAAAAGCCCAAGTCACTCCCTGTTGGGAAGGATGTGGAACTCTGAGGAACGATGTACAACAGTCTAAAGCAGTTGAAAAATCGTGTGTTGATTAGCACTGTAAAAATATTTAATATGACGTCATTGTTTGATCTT
Source organism: Ampullaceana balthica (assembly GCA_944989445.1). Lineage (NCBI taxonomy): Eukaryota > Metazoa > Mollusca > Gastropoda > Lymnaeidae > Ampullaceana > Ampullaceana balthica. The sequence goes on along the minus strand of CALYLW010001375.1, from coordinate 50,363 downwards.
ATATTTTAAAATACAAGGTGTGCATCGGTGCGCATGATGCTTATAAATTAAAGATGTAAAATACTTTGTGTACATTCCAGGAAGTTTAATATTTCGTATTTATCAAACAAGGATAAGTTACTTAGGCTTTTGACAAAAAACAACCCTACAACCCCTATTATTAAATACTTTGCGTACATTTCAGAAAGTTTAATATTTCGTATTTAACAAAAAAGGACAAGTTAGTAGGGCTTTTGAAAAAGGCTGGCGCCATAGGCGCCCTAAAAAAAGTGGGCGCCGCAGGCGCCACGGCGCTCTGGCACAATCAAGTATATATATATTAGGGCTGCGGAAGTTAACGATTAATTTCTCGATTAATCTTTATTTTTTTAACGATTAAATGGTTTTTACCGATTAATCGACCCACCACTTATAAATGAACTGGAAGTCAAAAATTAAAATATTTCGGCCGATAAATATAAACTAATTTCCGGGACGATTACACGAACATTTTGGTTTTAAACTATTGACTGACATGAATGTTCAAAATGTTGATAAAGGTTATTGTGTCCATTGAGAGAAATTGTGTCCATTGAGAGAAATTGCCTACCATGCAATGACCAGGGAGGCTCATTCGTCATGCTTAATTGCACATACTCGTTTAGGCGAAATAATATAAATCACAGTTGAGGGTTGGCAAGCGAAGGTAGTGGAGGGGTGGGGCATGTCTTGAGACTAGCGATGCTTTATGCATTCACTTTCGTTGTTCCTTCACAGAGTGAGTACATGTATGTCGTAGTGTATTGGTTATTACATCCGCCTGACATGCGGAGGAGGGTCTTAGGTTCAAGCCCCAGCAGCAACATATATTTTTTTTTAAATTAAAAATATTTATGCCCGTTCTTTTCCCCCTTTCTTAGCGAACATTAACACCACTTCGCATGTGTTTGACGGAAAAAACCTTCGTTCAATGTTAAACCAATTCCTTCATCAGGTAACTGTCTGTTTCTGTCGGTTGCATATTTCTGGGAAAAGATCATAGACGAAGTTGTTGCTCTCCATATTGGTAACATGGCTGTAATATTTGTTTCTCAACATTGGGATAAACTTCGGCGAATGGCTTTCCGTTGTTTTCAGTGACGGAAACGTAGTCATACACTCAGTACATGAATACTTCAGGAGTATATGGTATCGAGGCAGAAACTGTCGCGATGTCCGAAATACTTCCCTAAAATGCTTCGGCGGTCCCCCCAACGTTCACTCGCGTTGTTCCCATTTGTTTGTTCGTGCTACTGTTTGTGTCCGTTCTCTTTTTTTAAAATTTGCACTACCTATGACTAAGTCTGCGGCGAATGCTACGCCGCGGGTCGTATCTACTTTATTAATTTATTATAATTCACCAAAGCGAGTATGTGCAAATGGGCATGACGAATGGCCCTCGCTGGGGTCGACCAATCAGTTTATAGTTGGCAAGCAGAGGTGGTCTCGAGACCAACAATGGTCCTTGCGTTCACTTGCGTTGTGCCCTCACAGAAAACGTGTGATTTGTAGTATAGTGGTTATCAAGTCCGCGTTACACGCGGAAGGTACTGGGTTCAAGTCCAAGAGAAGATATTATTTTTTTTAGTTTTAAAAATGTGTGTTTGTGCCCGTTCTTTCACCCCTTTTTGTGAACATGGCTGACCTCGCTAGACACAGCCAATCACATTTTATGGTTGGCAAGCTAGGGTGGTGAAGGGTGGTGCGTCGGTGGTTCTCACCGACGTTCATTCACGTTCTTTTGATTTATTCGTGCTGTAGTTTGTTTCCGTTCTTTCCCCCCTTTCTTTGCACTATCCATGAGCAAATCTGCGGCGTATGCTACGCCACGGGGCGTATCTAGTTTTACTAATTTTAATTCAGTACTATGATGTAATATGACTAAAAAACGTGAGCCGGGCGCTTCTCAGGCTTAACTAATTCCACTCAATTCATTCATTCATTTTCTTACTCGTCATTTGTAAACACTAATCATTTTAGCCAAACGCATAAAAAGCGCCCGCCCACGTTTTTAGTCATATTATATCATAGTACTTGAGCATATAAGTTTAAAATTTTTATCAATCCAGAAAAAGATCTTTACTTTACAATTCAGTGGAAAAAAATAGTTTCTTCTTTTTAGTCCGCTTATAAAAACGCTTATAAAAACGTGGTTTTTAAAAATCTTTTTTTTTCTTCTATTTATTTTATTCTTTTTAGTCTTCTTGCAAAATGATGAGAAAATCGAGTAAATTGATTTTAAAAAAAATTTAATTTTTTTATTAGTCTAAGTGTATGCTAAGGTGAGTTTTAAAGTATTGATTATGACAATTATGTTCAAATATAATACGCATTGCCCGACAAATATTTACAGACTGGAAATGACTGATCTCCCCTTTGATGTTAAACATGGTTGATGTGGTCGGGGTTGGTGTGAACTCGGCACGTGAATGTAATGTAAACAAGAGCAGACAGATAATACATCTGCTTATATATTGATAAACTAAAAAGTTCAATATTTTAATAACGGTACATTCGATCGATCTGAAATTTTGATACAATGCATTATCATATAAGATCTATCTGTGGTAAAATTTTGAGATCTCTAGGACCACCAGAAGTGGTTTAATTTTACGTTGGCAGATTTGAAAAATTGTGGACCGACAAACAGGAACGAAAGTGAGTTAATAAAAACGTAGTAAAAAACACGCGGGAAAGACAATAAAAGGTTATGACAATACTAAATTGAAAGCTTTTTTAATATAAATTTTAAATTGGGCATAATATAGGTTTTCGAATGATACAATGAATTGAGGTTAAGTCTGAAACCAAGGTTAGGGGGCATGGAAATCTATGTCGCACATTTTGTTTCACTAAAAGGCCATTGATATTCATCCCAATTCAATCTTTATAATATATATAATTATAAGTGACAGTGTCGTCCCGCACACAAAAACCAATTTAAATACGGTTAAACATCTTTGTGTTATTTTTCTGAAATGTTTGGACAGCCTAAAGGCTTCCCATATGAAAATATGCCATTACACCTAATATTAATAGTGATTTAACAAAATACTAAGTAAATACTGTAACACCCTCAATTATCCGTAATGCTAAGTGATATCACTCTGCTTTTTTTTTAATGACAAATAGACTTAAAAATCATAATCATTTTGGTTTCCAGCCGTCATTGTTTTAGCTCATATTTTAAAATACAATGTGTGCATCTAGAGCTGCGTAAAGGGAAACGATGTAAAAAGAGGATTTGAGGATTGTTAATTATAAAATACTTTGTGTACATTTCAGGAATATTTCGTATTTATCATACAAGGATAAGTTACTTGGGTTCTTTACAAAAAGAAAAGTGGGCGCCGTAGGCGCCCTACATCCCCTATTATATAATACTTTGTATACATTTCAGAAAGTTTAATATTTCGCATTTATCTAACAAGGACAAGTTAGTTGGGCCCCACGTTTTTAGTCATATTAAATTAAAAGTACTTGAACTTATAAGTTTTAAATTATTTTCCTCTTTTTAGTCCACTTATAATAACGTGGTTTTTAAAAATCTTTTTTTTACCTTTATTTATATTATATTCAAGTAACGTCCCGTCTCTTTTACACGGGCTAAATATAAGGTATCTATTAATTATTATACCACTAAAAACCTTTCGTCGGTTACATTTCCTTCTTGTTTTTAGTTAATATGTTTCTTTTATATTTGATATTTACCGAGAGCAAAAAAATATATATAGCTGATTTCCTTTTACCTCTGGATATTTTCTTTATCGAATTAGATATTTATATTTACAAAAGATTGACCCAATATGTCTCTAGTTACTATTTTCATTGATCAAGCTCACCTTTCCCGCAACCCATGCTATAGTTAATTTTTTACAAACAGAGAACTGAAAAGTCCAGGTTAGTGTTGGCATCAGATAAATCAATGAAACTGTATTTATTAACATCGATTTACCAACATGTGCTAACTTCACGGTGGTTACCACTGAAGCAAAGCGCCAAAGGGCTGATATTAAAGTGCTAATAATAAGTTATATATTTTTTCCATGGCGTTCGTTGACTAATGATAATGGGATGTCGTAATAGATTACACCTGCGGTTGAGAAACCTTTAAGACATATAAATACGCAATTTGGCATATGTTACTGCATCGTTTATTTAAAAAAAATATTTTTTTAAAATTTATAATGTCAAGTAAATACTTCTCAACTGCCCTCAAATGTACATTGAAGTGAGGAGTAGCCCGGCCTTTTCTTCTTTTAAGAAATATTAATCATTAAGTCTTGTAATTTGAGAAATATTTACCTCTTTTTCCACGGAGGGATACGCAAACCCACACTCCACAGGAACTACAGAGAATAAATATTTTCGGAAATTGAAAATCTAGAAGCCCTTTTATTTAAAACCGAGATAACTAAGAATATAAATATATTTGATATATTGAATTATATGTTAGTGCACATGCAATATAGTCACATTTTTCTTCTTTTCTGCATTTCTGATTATCAAACATATATAAATACATACTTCATTTTTTTTTAAATTAGGGACCGTCCATAAAAAAACGTCACGCTCCAAGGGGGAGGGGTGTAAGAAAGTGTGACAGTTTGTGATAGGGGCGGGGGTCAGTCCATGTGTGATATCACACATTTACTTATTTTTTTTCTAATTTATTAAATTTTTATTTTTTAGTAGAATTTAAATAGCTTTAAAAATAATTTTCAAAAATGTTGTGAACATTTGAATTAGATTTATGTCAAAATAGCATGAAATGCGTATCTCCTGAATGTGTTGTTCATAAATCTGAATTGGATGCAGCAGGACTAATAGCGAAGGATGAGGAATGGTTGGACGATCATGTTCGCACCAGCCAATATTTCACTCAAGTTGTGAAATATCAGGACATAAAATGTTGCGAGAAAGTACGTAGCTCATATTTCAACATTTTACCTTCGAGATTCTTTCCTCCTCTAATCCCAATCAACCAAACAACTGATGAACTAAGAGCTTCAGAAAGAGCAGGTGCAGATTCTCATAAATTTCCTTCCTTGTTTGTGGCACAAACTCTCAAATTTGATGACATTATGCCGAGATCAACAGGATTTTTCAAAGTACAACCATATGATCTTTATTGTCCATCTTTGCAGACCAGCTTACTTGATCGAATTTGCAAAGTATGTCACTTATATTTTGCCTCACAAACAATGTTGAAGAAACATGCAGGACAACACAGAGACAGAACTCGGGCCCATGGGGGGATTAAAGGGGGGGGGTCTGAACGGGCTAAAGCCAGGGGCCCCTGTTGATTTAGGGGCCCCCAAATTTAGTATATCCCTATATTCCTATATTTATTGCGCATAAGCGCGCCTGAGTGTGTGTGGGAGTGTGGGTGATCGCTATGCGGGGTAACTCCCGAAAATAAAATAAATTATTGAAAATTAAGACTAAAAATAATAAAAATGTTGGTGTCGAGATTAACAAGACGGCGTTTCTCGCCATAAATATTGTGACTTTTACGTCATAGTTTAAGCTCATATTAATTTGTAAAAAGGAAACAAAGTAAAAAGAGCCGCGGTTATTTCAATGTGATTTTTTAATGGTACAGTACTATCCATCTGTGTGTGTGTTTATCTTTGTGTGTGCACGTGTGTGAATTAGTGAGTGTGTGTGTGTGTGTTTTGATGTGAACTAAATGTGATGAAACGGTTTATTTTTATGTCTGGTAATGTTGCGCCTCTAAAAAGACTATGTACATATTTTTTTTTAAATTTAAGAATTAATGTTTGTTTGCAAAATACATCTTTACACTGTTTCCTTTATGTATTTCCGAGATGTATTTTATCCAGCCGTTCGAAAAATTGTTGCTGTAATCTTTCTATAGATGTCTATATTTATGTTCAACGTTAATCTACCTAACGTTTTGTTTACAAACCATAGTCATTGTTTTTTTAGCGTAATATTTTAACAATATTTATATACTATTATTTTTATTTATTATCAAATACACAGTATCATTTTACCCCTTTTCTTTATATCTTTTATATTTATATGTTTAATTTAATTACTTAATGTATTTGACATTTTAAAAGTTAGTTATAAATAATCAAATACTAACAATGTATTCAATGCATTAGAGAAAGAAAGCACATGAGTGAAACCAGATACCAAACACTATAGCTTAGCCACTGTTAATATTCTTTTTGCATAAATTAAGTTAAACATGCTAGGTAAGTTATATTTATAAATTAAAAAATGCGTGAAGCAAGTGATTAGTGATGAAAGCTATGCCAATAATTCTTAGGTGGGAGATTTATTTTCCTTCGGTCCTTAAATAGTTTACACAATTTTCTTTTTCTGGAACGATTGCTCCATAAACTGCCCCAAGGAAATAGAAGCAATGAAAAAAAAATTCGGTACTATCATAGACGAAAATGGATTATATATAGGAGTTATATGCACGGACCAATGAGTGTGTGTAATAAGTGGAACAGCTATTTTTATATTGAGTAAAAATGTATGACCTTTTGAAATGTACCATTTATTATTGGTGGGGTAAGAGTCAATAATATCGCCCAACCCTGGATGACATAAACACTATAGCTTAGCAACTGTTTTTATACTCTTTGCATAGATTAAACTAAATCAGCAGGGTAAATTTTAAGCCCAGACCTTGCGATTCAAAATGTTTCTTTAAAACAAATAAAACCCATGCACACCTTACTTAAGCATCAAAATTCACATAAATAATATGCTTTTCCCATAAAAAATCATTACTAAGATAGGTATTTAAGAGCTAACAAAACTAAAACATTCATTAAAAAAATAGTTACATTTCTAGAACAATGAGTTGCGTGGCACACACTTCGGGTATAAACTGTACGGTTCTTTAAGGTATACATATATTTAGTGTAAAGACATATCGCGGGTATTACGACTTATATATAGGATCTAGCTTCAGAAAGTGCGTGCTCAAGCGAAAAAATACACTAACAGCAACTGATATTTAGACATAACAGCTTGATTTTTATTTGAGCAATATTATGCAACGAGGATAAAGTTTTGTATAAAGACTGATTTCAAAGGCAGATCATGTGGTTTACTAAATGGCAGTTTTCTTTTAAGCTGTATACACTTTCTTGAAAAAATTCCTTTTTAAATTATTCTGATTTCATATCAAATGCCTACAAAAATATGTTATATATTAAGACCATTACCAAATATGTCATTTTATAAGCTAAAAAAGCTACAATGAAAAAAGGCTTAAATACAAATACAACGAAAAGTAATCCTTTATTTTAGTGGAACAAGTATCTGCCAATTTATTGCTTTGTTAATACTAGAAGAAAAGAGTTGGAAGTCCTTTCAAATTGACATAATTTATTAGAAAAATCAATCTCTATGAATTTTTAAAAAAACATTGTTTTTATGTTAAAATTCGTGTGAAAAGAAAATATGTATTATAAACCCATAAAACCATATTTCCAACCCTCCACTAAGCATAACATATTCAAATAAATATTATCTGGCTCAAATAATAACTAATTCGTCTTAAACTAATTTCATGCTTAAACTATACAATGGAATTGGTGTTTTTCAGAGCATTTTCCTTGGACCAAAATAATTATATGGAAAGATATTTTTAATTTTTTTTTATTCATGTGAAAATAAATTGAGCCTTGCCGATTAGATTTTTATTACTGTTAAGTACCTTTCATATTCTGTAGGAGTATATTATATAGAGAAAAACATGCGTTATTAAAGCAGACATACCAAAATTGATTGTTAATATTTAAATTCATCATACTTTCTATTTTCTCGACACACATATCGTGAATTTTTATAAGAAGTGGTTTGATTTATCACTACCCTAATTTCATGATACATTTACATTCATTTTTAAGGGAAATTTGAGACCCAAAACCAAATATAGTTATTTTTTAATTGTGCCTACCCCTGTTCTGGCAAAAAATACACTAACAGCAACTGATATTGTGACATAACAACTTGATTTTATTTGAGCAATATTATACAACGAGGATAAAGTTTTGTATACAGACTGATTTTTTTAAAACTATTCTGTTTTAAAATCAAATGTCTACATAATATATGTTATATATTAAGCCCTAACTTATGTCATTTTTATAAGCTAAAAAAGCTACAATGAAAAAAGGCTTGAAATATAAATACAAAGAAAAACAATCCATTATTTAAGTGAAACAAGTATCTGCCAATTTATTGCTTTGTTACTATGCTAAAAAAAATATCCTATTCGTCTTGAACTAATCTCATACTTAGCTTATAAAATGGAGTGGATGATTTTAAGAGCTTTTTCCTAGAACCAAAGGAATCAAATATATTGTTTTCATTTTTTGATTCATGGAAAAAGAAATTGAGCCTTGCCCATTAGATTTTTGTAACTGTTAAGGACCTTTGTTATTCTGGTAAAGTATATAGAGAAAAGCGTGCGTTATTAAAGCAGAAATACCAAAATTGATGGGTAATATTTAAATTCATCATACTTTCTATTTTCTAGACACACATATCGTGATTTTTATAAAGAAGGGGTTTGATTTATCACTAGCCTAATTCAGAGCCGTCTTTACACCAGTTTGGGCCCCCGGGCAAAGAAATAGTGTTGGGCCCCTCCCCGCAGGAATAAAAAATAAATATACATAATATATATAAATAAACATATTCCCATGGTGCCCTTATGCTCGTGGGCCCCCGGGCAAATGCCCAACGGGCCTATGCGTTAAGACGGCCCTGCCCTAATTTCCTGATACTTTTACACTCATTATTAAGGGGAATGTGAAACTCAAATCCAAATAAAGTTATTTTCATTGTGCCTACCCGTAGCATCGCACGGGCATTGCTGTCGTATATATATATTGCGTCAAAGCACGTCCGTGTGTGTGGGGTTGCTCGCTATGCGAAATTGAAGGAATAGACGTGAAATCATAATAATTTTGGTTTCGAGATTAACAGAGCATGTTGTGTTTCGCGCCGTAAAATATTATATGACATTACGTCATTGTTTGAGCTCATATTAATTTGGGAAAATGGAACAATGTAAAAAGAGCAGTTTTTTTGTTGTTGTTGTTGATGATGATGTTATTGATTTTTTTTTAAAAAATATGTTGATAGCACGAGTTATGTGTGTGAATAGTATGTGCGCGAGTTTGTTCATGTGTATGTGTGCGTGAGAGTATATTTGTATTAGTTGTCAACTTTAATTTTTATATAGAAGGGAACCGTTGTACAATTTTGAAGGGTATATTTCAATAATAAAATTAACAAAATCTGTGTCGAACTAATTGTATCATTAACTTTTAGATTAAATTTGAAGTTCAATCCTTGACAAATAACTATAGAAATATAGAAATATATCAAACTTACATTTTAATATACGTTTTATACACCTACGTATATTATCGGAGGGAAGAAAATTTATACAGGCTATTAAGAACATTAAATTGCTTAGAATTAAATTTATATATAGAAAAATACACATGCAACAGCATTTGATGCATATAACAAGTGGTGTGTGATAAAAACAATTTCAAATGTTTGTTAGGCGTAAGATTTATTTACCTTAGGTGTTTACATAATACAAGTGATTGTTTTGCATCGATTGCTATATAAACTGCCCTTTAGAAAATTTGTATTGCTAGCTAATATTTTATTTAAAGGGACGCTAACTGGATAGGGCCCCAGTTTGAATTGCAGCCAGGGGCTCCGTGCAGTCTTAATCCGCCCCTGGCTCGGGCTCAGGAGAATGTGCCCACCCAAACTGTCCAAGACCCAACTCAACAAACTCAGATAAAACGCACCTGTCCTTTGAGAATCGTTTCTAGAAGGCAAAGAGAACCCATGGCAGTTATTACCAGAAGAGAAAATGCACATACATAGGCCGTTGAGTGGCTAGATGAGGACGATTTGATCTGTGTGCATTATCTTTCCAGGAAACGATGATGGTGAAAGATAGATGTCAGTCATAACTATGGATGAACACTTCCCTTCATCGTTGTAAGATGATGTTGAGCCTTCTCGTCCATAAGGGGCATCTACCGATCATCGTTGGCGTCTGCGATTCCTCCAAGGGCATAGGCCACCTACGAGAGACCTCCAGGCATCTCTATCCTGGGCCAGCTTCTCCAGGATCTTCCATTCATGGCTAATTCTCTTGATGTCTGCCTCCAATTCTCGGCGCCAAGTGTTTCTTGGACGGCCTCTTTTCCGCTTACCCTGTGGGTTCCATTTCAGGGCTTGCTTTGTTGTGTTAGGAGCAGGTTTCCTTAGTGTATGACCAATCCACCTCCACCGCTTCTGGAGAATCTCTTCCTCAATGGGCTTCTGTTTTGTCCGCTGCCACAGTTCCTGGTTGCTGATTTTGTCTGGCCAGTGAATTCTGAGAATCCTTCTTAAACAGTTGTTGATGAAGGACTGGATTCTGGTCAAGTTTACGGCCGTTGTTCTCCATGTCTCGGCTCCATATAGCAGCACATGTTTTACCATAGCGTTAAAAATCCTTACTTTTAACTTGCTGCCTAAGTTGTTAGAGACCCAAACATTCTTGAGTTGCTGGAAGGCTGCTCTTGCTTTTCCGATCCTTATTTTGACGTCTGCATCTGTACCACCTTGCTTATCTACCACGCTGCCAAGGTAAACAAAACTGTCCACCTCCCCAAGGGCTTCTCCTTCAAGCATAATGGGTGATGTACTGGTGGCATTAACCTTGAGGATTTTACTCTTCCCTTTGTGAATGTTGAGACCCATGCTAGCAGAAGTGGCTGCGACAATGTTTGTTTTCTCCTGCATCTGTTGTTGGGTATGTGCAAGAAGGGCAAGATCACCAGCAAAGTCAAGATCATCCAATTGATCCCACAAGGTCCATTGAATGCCATTCCTTTTCTGCTGTGTAGATGTTTTCATCACCCAGTCAATGGCTAACAGAAAGAGGAATGGTGACAGCAAGCAACCTTGTCTCACACCAGTCTTCACCTGGAACGCATCTGTCACCTGCTGGCCATGGATAACTCGGCAGTTTATCCCTTCGTACATGTTTCTGATTATATCCGTAATCTTCTGTGGCACCCCGTAATGCCTTAGCAATCTCCACAAGGTTTGCCTGTCAACACTGTCGAAGGCTTTTTCATAGTCAGCAAAGTTGACATAGAGCGGTGAGTTCCACTCTAGTGACTGCTCTAGAATGATGCGCAGTGTCGCTATCTGGTCCGTGCAGGATCTGTTGGTGCTAAAGCCAGCTTGTTCGTCCCGCAACAGAGGGTCTACAGCGTTTTTCATCCTGTTAAGTAGTACACTTTCCTGGGATGGACAGCAGGGAGCTTAAGTCTCCCTTCTTTGGGATCTTGATAAGGCATCCCTCTTTCCAATCGGAAGGAACTTGCTCCTCTTCCCATATCTTCATAAACAGAGGGTGCAGCATTTCCACACTGGTTTCCAAGTCCGCCTTCAGTGCCTCTGCTGGGATGCCATCGGGTCCCGCAGCCTTTCCATTTCTGAGTTGTTTAATGGCCCTGCTAATCTCTTCTTTGGTGGGACTATTACAGTCAATTAGTAGGTCATTATCGGCTGGTTGACTATCTGGTGGATTCCTTGGTCCAGGCCTGTTTAGGAGCTCTTCAAAGTGCTCCTTCCATCTCCCTCTCTGTTGCTCCTCACTTGGTATGGTGTTTCCCATTTTGTCCTTTACTGGTCTCTCTACCTTGCTAAATTTCCCTGACAGCGTCTTAATGGTATCAAACAGTTCCCTCATGTTCCCCTGGTGAGCTGCATCCTCTGCTTCTTTAGCAAGTTTATCAACAAATTCCTTCTTGTCCCTCTTGATGCTTTTCTTAACTTCCTTATTTGCATCTGCATACTCCTTCTGGGCCTTGTTTTTCTGTGCTCGGGTGCGGCTGTTATTCACTTCTGCTTTCTTTCTTTTCCTTTCTTCTATTTTACTCAGCGTACCTGCTGTCATCCATTCTTTGTGTGCCTGTTTCCTGTTTCCTAGCACTTCTTGGCATGTTGACTGTACTGTTTCTTTCATGCTTTGCCATTTCCCTTCGGTGGTTTCATCTTCCAGTATTTCTTGTAGGACTTGGAACTTATTGAATAGTGAGATTTTGAATTCTTCCTTTTTGGCTTGGTCCTTCAGGAGGGAGGTATTATACCGAGTCCTGTATGCTGTTTGCTCGGTATAATGTCTCTTTAGTTTTAATTTCATCCTGGCCACAAGAAGATGGTGATCATAGGCAACATCAGCTCCCCTCTTAACACGTACGTCTTGGAGAGATCGCCTGAATTTTTTAGAAATACATACATGGTCTATTTGGTTCATCGTTCTCATGTCCGGTGAGACCCATGTAGCTTTGTGAATCCTCTTGTACTGGAAAATACTCCCCCCATGACCAGGTCTGCTGCAGCACATAGGTCAGCAAACCTCTCACCATTGTCGTTCATCTCGCCTATCCCTTGCTGTCCCATAACCTCTTCGTACCCTGTGTTGCTATTGCCGATCTTGGCATTAAAGTCTCCCATGAGGACGACAATGTTCCTCCGTGGGCGACCCTGGACTATGGTCATTACTCTATTGTAGAATTCTTCTTTGTCTCCTTCATCACTTTCATTAGTTGGTGCGTAGCATTGTATAACATCTAGGTTGATGCTACGTTTCTTTGTTCGAAAGGTTGCTAAAAGAATTCTAGGTCCATGGGCCTCCCATCCAATGAGTGCTCCTTGCGCTGCCCTTGATAGCATCATAGCAACACCCAGGGTATGTGGGGCATCGTCTTCTCGTGTCCCGAAAATAACACCATCTCTCCTGAGATTAATCTCTTCTGTCCCCATCCAGTCCATCTTGCTTCACTAATTCCGAGAATGGTGAGCTTATAGTTCCTCATCTCAGCGGCTATTTGTGCAGCTTTATCAGCCTCGTACATGGTGCGGACATTCCAAGCTCCAATGACGGTGGTAGTCCTGGTAGAAATGATGGTTGTCGGCCTAATAGCTTCCAGGTTTTGGCTTTCACTATTAGGCGTCATATTTTCCTCCTCAAGGAATCCATCCTCTCCCAGGACTGAAACGTCTTTTGTTACTCTTTTCGGTGTTTTTGTAACTATGATTTTTTACATGGCAGGGTTGTTGGCCTTGCGCACAGCCACTTGGGGGGTTGCCCCTCACAGCTCAATGGGTAGCTGCCTTTGTTCGGGTTAGGTCCCTAGCCTTTGTGGATCCCTCCACTTCCTACAAGGCAGTAGGGCTGATTTTGGTCCAACCAGGGTATTTTATTTCCCCGGTACCCTCCATATCTGGTGGGCTTTCCCCTATCCGCCGGCTGGGGAGGCGCTCGATAGAAGATCAGCATCTCCCACGAGCAAGATGATGTCCAGTGAATATTTTTGAATCAAACATAAATCACAGGACCATAATAAACAGATTCTAGTCTCTTTTTTTTTAGTCCAATTGTTTTGTTTCGTTTTTATTATTTAATCACTGGGTGAGGTAAAATTTCACTAATCTACATCTAATCTTGTGTCAATAGTTTGCATAATCGGAAGATTATCTAAAACTTGACCTCACCCACTGTAAATAAAAAGGCAGCAGATAATTGATGTGTCTTACAAATTGTCAAGTCTAATTTTTGCAATTACTGTTTTCAAATTCTATCTAGTTTGAGTTACTGTTTCATTGAATAACTATGACAACTGTTGACAATTAACTATTCTACAATTAAAGTCATTTTAATAATCGGATAGTTCTTTTAAGTAAGGATGTGCCGGATTTCGGCTCCAGCTCCGCCTTATCCGGAATCCAGCTATTTTTACAAATCCGGCTTCGGCTCCGGAAGGATTTCACTTCATAAATCCAGCTGGTCGGTAAAGCCATAATTTATGTATATTCATAATGGCTCCGGAAAATCCGGAATCCAGCCATTTAAAAAAATCTGAATCCGGCTCAAGCCGGATTTCACTTCATAAATCCGGCTCCGGCCAGATTTCAAAATTTTGAATCCGGTACATCCCTACTTTAAAGGGGAAATTTTATATTTTAATACAGTTTAATGGTGAAGTGTATTTTAGTATTAAATTAAATATTTTAATCAGGTGTTAATTAAACTTTTAAAAAATCGAAAATCGTTAGGAGGGGGGTCCGGAGATTTGTGACAGTTTGTGACAGGAGTGAGTCAAAAATTGTCAAAAATAGCGTGACGTACTTTATGGACGGCCTCTTATTAGTACATGTATATCAGTATTATCGTCTCTAGTGTTTTGGGTTTCCAAATATTGACATGAACAAGTACTTCATTTATATATATAAAAAAAAATTAATTCTAAAAAAGTATAAAATATTTACCAGTAGGTTCAATGAATATATAAATTTATTTCTAAAGCTTTTGTTATTACATTTTGAGATAACTTCTTTGCAGTTTTCATTCCAATACATGGCTTTAAGCTTCTTTGCTTGAAAGAGCGAAACAATTTTTCCTTAACTACAGATAGCACTAGTATAGTAAAAGGTCATTCGTTCCTACAATACGTAAATAAGATTAAAGGTTAGTTGTTTAAACCATGGGAATTAACTCATCCCAGAAGTGTGCAAAGGTTCACATTAGCAACCTCAAGCACCTTTTTCCCTAAGTAAAAAGGTTAATGTTAATAAACATCTTGAGAGCATGTAAGAGCTGGTTGTATACATTGGCGGTTACAGTATTTATTTATTCTCGAGTCTCACTTTTTCTTAAGCGTCTGGTTTTAACAGACTTCCGCAGGTAAATTAGCCAATTAATGAATTGATGCAATAGATTTCTTTATTTGATCCGGTTTTTTTTCTCCCAAAGAAGACTTTTGTTTTTTCCCCCATGTCACATCTGATTAACATAATTTTGTGACGTAAGGTCACGTGTACAAGAGACGCGGGAAGAAAGGAGCATTTCTACCCACACCACAAATAACAAGCCTCATGTACACTCTCACCTTCCATATCTGCACCCACACCACCATCAACACGCCTCATGTACACTCTCACCTTCCATATTGGCACATACACCACCAACAACACGCCTCATGTACACTCTCACCTTCCATATCGGCACACACACAACCAACAACTCGCCTAATGTACACTCTCACCTTCCATATCGGCACCCACACCACCAACCACACGCCACATGTACACTTTCACCTTCCATATTGGCACGTATACCACCAACAACACGCCTCATGTACACTCTCACCTTCAATATTGGCACACAAACCACCAACAACACGCATCAAGTACACTCTCACCTTCAATATTGGCACACACACCACCAACAACACGCCTCATGTACACTCTCACCTTCAATATTGGAACACACACCACCAACAACACGCCTCATGTACACTATCACCTTCCATATCGGCACCCACACCTCCAACAACATGCCTCATTGTCACAGGTGCATCACGAGTGTTTTGCGTGATTGGATGACGGAGAGATCACGTGAGTAAAACGCGGAAAGAAAGAGTCCCTCCCATTGGCTAAGAAGGTTGGGAAGTCAGTGTTAGAGTTAACTGGTGTCATGGTAGATGTATGCCAGTGTGTTCCAGGTTTTATAACCTCAAATTATATTTCTTGTACAAAGTATAAATATTAACGTTGTTTTATTGAAACCAATTCTTCAGATGATTATTGTGTACAAGGTTTTATATTGAGAGAACGCCTACAAGAGTTATATTAATAAGTAAACCATTGATATTGGTGTCAAGAAGAAAAACGAAATTTGATAAAGGAGGTTTCGTGGAAGTTACAAGTATATAAATAAGTAGTGTGTATTTCAAAAAGGAAAGTATTCATTCAAAAAAGAAATATTGTGAGCCATTATTATTTGTGAATATTCAAGTTCGTAAGAAGCTGTTAATAAACTTTTGTGGTTCAATGACATATTTGATAGAAGAATATTTAAAAATGACGGCTTGACATTGCGGCAAGACGCACTGAAACTGGGTCACCAAGTTGGTTCTAACCTTACAGTCGACTACACGTACAAGCCTAATGACTGTTACACGCAGTGAACTACGTCAACGAGTTCACTGGTGTGGTTGATTCCAGGAAATAGTTGTAAACATAATCTTGAACTTGAGAAGCTATGGACTATTAAAAAATGTGTTAGTGTGAATTATAAATCAAGGAACGGAATTGTTATTCATTCATTGTGTCAAGAGTTTGATAATTGCAATTTTGGATTAATGGTGTGAACTAATTTTCTAAAAACTACTCGAAAATTGAAAATGGAACTAAGTGAGTTTGATAAAAAAACTTTGGACTTTAGACCATCGGATGTGTTTTGTCAATCTGAGGTTGCGTATATATAAAGTATACTTTAAGATCCCGTGTGAGGATGTTTTGTTGACTCATCTTGTCAAAACTAAATTTCATGGTTTAGATGTGTCACTTATTTGGACTTACCATTTTGAAATCACGATTTTTTCATTTGGAGACTTTATACCTTAACAAATAAATACCTACATTCCTTACCGACTTGCTTGACTCATATTATTCCATATAACAAAACATTGATCACTACAAAGAATTCACTGCCATACCTAAAGAGATCGGACTAAGTGGAAAAGAACTGAGAGATTTCATTGAAGAAAAAGTGAAAATAGCTGAAGAAAAAGAAAAGCTAAGAAAATCTGAAGAAAAAGAAAATCAAAGAATTGCTGAAGAAAAAGAGAAGCTAAGAATAGCTGAAGAAAAAGAAAATCAAAGAATTGCTGAAGAAAAAGAGAAGCTAAGAAAATCTGAAGAAAAAGAAAATCAAAGAATTGCTGAAGAAAAAGAGAAGCTAAGAATAGCTGAAGAAAAAGAAAATCAAAGAATTGCTGAATAAAAAGAGAAGCTAAGAATATCTGAAGAAAAAGCGAGGCAAAAGCAAAAAGAGGCTGATGAAAAAGAGAGGCAAAGACAAATAATTGAAAGAGAAGAAAGAGCTGCAAGAAGAGAACTTGAACAAATTAAAAATGACAACTTAAAATTACAAATTGAGCTAGAGAGTAGAGGCTACAATCCTGGTAATGACACAAATAGAAAGTCAGCACCGAAGGACACTATCAAAATTAGAAAATATGATAGCCAGAAAGAAAAAAATTGATGTCTATCTGGATTATTTCGAATCCATAATTGCCATGAAAGGGTATGATGAAGAAGATTGGCCAGCACAATTGATGACTCAATTAACTGGTTAAGAATTTGAAGCTTACAACAGTATAGCCAAAGAAGGCCAAAGCATATATAAAAATGTCAAAAAGGCACTTCTATGTCATTTCGGAAAGTCAGAAAATGATTATAGATAAGAATTTCATGAAATGAGAATCAAGATGGACAAAGATCCACAGATCATAGTGCATGAAGCACAAATTAAATTAACAAAATGGCTGGAACTTACAGCAATAGATACGAGCAATCCAAAGGCCATTTTACACATGGTGTTAATTGACAAGTTTTTAGAAAATGCAACATCAACTCTATTCACATATTTAACTGATAAGAAAGTTCGTACTCAAGCAGAGCTAACAAATACATTACGCACATTCAAAGACTCTCATCCAAATGTGGAAATGGATAAGAGACAAGATATTTTTGCAGCAAAACAAATTAAAAGTCAAGAAAAAATACACGGTATGAGAAACCAGAGTCTGCCAAACCAAGGCAACAGACAAACTATTTGCTGGTACTGTAACAAGCCAGGACATATGGCGAAGCAGTGTTACCACAATAAAGGACAACCAAATAGGGTGTTACTTAATGGCAGTCCTATAAGAAAGAAAACAGAAGAAAAATCAACACAAGATCACTTTGAAAACAGAGGTAGACAAGCATGGAAAGTAAAATATAATCATAATTCCAGACATAGAGATTATGATCAAGATAGACAATAAATGGAGAGACAGATATGATAATAATTCCATATATAGAGATTATAATCAAGGTAGACGATCATGGAGAGGCAGTTATAGTTTTGATTCCAGAATAAGAAATGTTATCAAATATGGCGAAAGAAGGAAAAACCAGACATGGATGATAAAATAAAATTGAATCGAGAAGAAACAAGAAATAGTGACACTGTAGCCACTATTGACAATCACGTATATGATAAAAGTGATGAAGACCATAGTAGCAGAGATAAAGATGTTTCTATTGAATCTGAAACCATTCGTGTGGAATCATCTGAAGTAGGAAGAACAATTGGTTGTGTATTGAGCAGAATGAAAGACATAGATAAAAACAATACTTTTCAGATAAAGCTTTCTATTGACAGTGACTCATCTGGTCGAAATCATATTGAATTATCTGGAAGCAAAAATGACATCTCAAAAGCTAAGCGACTTATTCAAGATGCTGGAATTAATATTATGAATGGACATAATCGTGGTCGTGGTTGGTGAATTATTGAACATTTAACAGTCTGAAGAAACATGCAAAGCCCATCTGTTTGAATTCATACTCGTCAGCTGAAGAATGAATATCTTTGAACTAGGCTATGCTATTAGCCGACTACAAATTTGACATTAAACCTGTGAAGGGAAAAGACAATGTGGTTGCAGACATACTAAGTTGAATGACAATAAATAAAGACATTCTGTGAATTCCTAAGTGTTAAAACCAGATCCTGTATTAAAATTAGTTTGTGAATTCCTCAATGATAAAACCAGATACTGTATTAAAAAGACATTCTGTGAATTCCTAAATGATAAAACCAGAGACTGTATTAATACTAGTATGTGAATTCCTAAATGATACAATCAGAGACTGTAATAATATTAATATTTTTATTCTTTGTACAATGAACAAGGAACAGTGTTTGAATTCCACTGGATTATTATTTAATGTTAATAATATTGATTGTTTAAAAATATGTTAATTACACAAATTCACAGATGTCTTTAAAAATCCATTTTCATATTTTCAGCACAGGTAGACTGTTACTGTCCTACAGATCTTTTTCTCTTGATTTTTATGTCTAAATCTTGTGTGTAAGGCTATGACTGTCCACTGATGATAAATATTTGAAATTTGAATATAGATATAGATTAATTTGATTTTACTAAGACCAAAAAATGTTGTATTTCATAAACATTTTTTTCTTGAAGGATGGTGGTGAATGTCACGGGTGCATCACGAGTGTTTTGCGTGATTTGATGACTGAGAGGTCACGTGAGTAAAATCGCGGGAGGAAAGAGTCCTTCCCATTGGCTAAGAAGTTTGGGAAGTCAGTGTTAGAGTTGGCTAGTGTCATGGCAGATGTATGCCAGTGTGTTCCACGTTGTATAACCTCAAATTATATTACTTTGTACAAAGTATACATATTAAAGTTGTTTTATTGAAACAAGTTCTTCAGAGGATTATTGTGTACAATGTTTTGTATTGAGAGAACACCTACAAGAGTTATATTAATAAGTAAACCATTGCCACTCATGTACACTCTCATCTTCCATATCGGCACCCACACCACCAACAAACAAGTAACATCTTGTAATAGTATTATAATTTCTTGTTATATTTTAATACTTTCCTTTATTTTATATTTGGACATTGTTGTATTTTAAGTTGTATTTAATATTTAATTCTATAAAAGTATAAACTAGGTTAGTATTTTAAACAGTTTAATTTATTGATTACCATTTTATTGTGTTTAGTTTTATAAGACAAAATAAACAAGTAAAAATAAAGTATTTGACTGTTTTGTATTAATATTTTTGTAGGTTTTTGTTTATTTATAAATATATTTACATAAACGAAAATGTGTGTTGATATGGAAACATGTGCGTGGTGTGGTCATATGTGGATTTGGGGTGTACATTATTGTGGTGTGTGGTAAAATGTGGATAGTGTGGTAACATGTTGCTAGTGTGGTAACATGTGGGTAGTGTGGTCATATGTAGGTTTGGGGTGTACATTATTGTGGTGTTTGGTAACATGCGGATGATATGTCAATTTCTGGTTGAACCAGTTTTTTCGGTACATCAGTTTTGACAAATCTGTACTGTGGTTGCTTCAGTGTGGGATATTTAAACAAATCATTCTTCTTATATCATCGGTGAATGTGTCATCATATTTGGGTACTTATAATTATAATTTTGATGTCATAGTGCGGTTATAGAAAAGCATACGTCTTAATCCTAGTCGTTAGAAATTTTACATTATGTGGATAAATCTTAAAGTGTCTGACACTGTTTGTGGTTTATTATTGAGACAAATTGATACCCAACTTTATTATTGAAATAAAAACGTTATATGTGTTTAATATTGAGGCAAATGGATGCCCAGTGTGGTGTGGTGAGACATACAATAGATAATAGTTACAAGTTTTAGTCGATCAATGAGGGTTCATGAGGACAGACGACCTATATATAGTGTGGTGTGGGGAGACGACCTATATAGTGTGGTGTGGGGAGACGACCTATATATAGTGTGGTGTGGGGAGACGACCTATATATAGTGTGGTGTGGACAGACGATCTATATATAGTGTGGTGTGTGGAGACGACCTATATATATAGTGTGTTGTGGGGAGACGACCTATATATAGTGTGGTGTGGGGAGACGAACAATATATAGTGTGGTGTGGGGAGACGACCTATATATAGTGTGGTGTGGGGAGACGACATATATATAGTAAGGTGTGGGGAGACGATCTATATAAAGTGTGGTGTGTGGAGATGACCTATATATAGTGTGGTGTGTGGAGACGACCTATATATAGTGTGGTGTGGGGAGACGACTTTTATATAGTGTGGTGTGGGGAGACGACCTATATAAAGTGTGGTGTGGGGAGACGACTTATATATAGTGTTGTGTGGACAGACGACATATATATAGTGTGGTGTGATGAGACGACCTATATATAGTGTGGTGTGGGGAGTCGACCTATATATAGTGTGGTGTGGGGAGACGCACACTAGATAACTATTGAGAGCATAGACATCTTAGGGAGAGCTTTACTAGAGCGTTACAGGGCAGCTGTGGTAACGCATCGAGGTAGCTAGAGTGTGGTCGGTATAAGAGACAACGTGAATAGTAGTCGTCTAGGACTAGGATAGTCAGTCGTCTAGGACTAGGATAGTCAGTCGTCTAGGACTAGGATAGTCAGTCGTGTAGACTTAGGTGTAGAGTTAGAAGTTGTAGTGGTAATAAAATACTAGTGTTGACTTAGATGTATAGTTAGAAAATGTAGTAATACTAAAATAGTAAGTCGTATTGCATTAGATACGAATTTGTAGAAGTACTTAGGTGTGTACCAGAATTCAAGATGGGATTGTTCTATGTATTTTATGGTATAAATTAAAACTTGTATAATATAAAATCGAAGAGTAAAGACTTTGACAATATCTATACTATTAAAAGGCAAAGCCCTCACTCACTCACTGACTCAAAACTAAGTCTCCAACTTAGGGGGCCCCAAAACGCTGTTTTGTTCCTAAAATGGCCTATATAAAATATGAAAATCACTAATTCTCCCATTTTCCGAGTAGGCAGAATCATAAAACTTTGGGAAGTTTTTGAGTACAAACCCTTGTTTGTAACGGGAGAACAATATGTAAATTATCACTTCCTGGGGGCCGGGGGCCCAAAAGAAGTTTTTTCCATATATGAGCTATATAAGAACTGAAAATCACAAATTATCATGTTTCCCGTGTAAGTAGAAGCATGAAACTCTGAGTAGTTGATAAGTACACATCCGTGATGGTAAAAAGTGAAAACAATATTTAAATTAATACTTACTGGGGGCCGGGGGCCCAAATTTAGTTTTTTTCTTATATAAAAAAACTGACTCATCACTAATTCTCCAACTTCTCGTGAAGGCAGAAGCATGAAACTTTGGGAACTTGCTGAGTACACTCTCATGATGATAATTGGCGAAAAAGAACTTTAAAATTCACACTGTTGAGGGCCGGGGGCCCAAAAACGCGTTTCTTCCTTATATGATCTATATAAATCTGAATCAACACTAATTCCTAATCTTCCCGTGTAGGTAGAAACATAAAAATTTGGAAAGTTGTTGAGTACCCTCCAGCAATGGTAAGAGTTGTAAAAATTATAAAATTATCACTAACTGGGGGGGCCGGGGGCCAAAATGTATGTTTTTTTCTAAATATGAGCTATATAAAACAGACTATCATTAAATATCCAATTTTCCGTGTACGTAGGAGCATGAAACTTTGGGTTGAGTAAGTTGTTGAGAACCCTCCCACAATGGTAACAGACGGAAAAAAATTAAATTTTCACCTCGATAGGATAACTTGAAGTGATTTTTTACTTTTTTTTTCTTCGGGACCGCGACAGACAGACACACAAGACGGTGAAGTTAATATTGTATGTTCGTCCGTCCATATGACGAGGACCACTCTAGTCATCCAAGGGTTGCCTGTGCATGCGAAGATGGGTGATGAGGCCGATTCGTGCATGGAAAGTTCGGGAACAGAAGGGACAAGAGACGAGTGGGACATCTCCAGGAGGGTTGGCAGCATGGAATCCCCATGTCAATGAAGTTATTAAAAATCAAACAAAGCCTTAGGCTTTATAAAAAGAAACCTTTACAAATGTAATAAAGTTATAAAACTAAAATGCTATCTCACTTTGATGAGACCTGTACTAGAATGTGCATCTTCTGTATGGGACCCATCCACCAAAGAAAACATTGATAAACTAGAACAAATCGAATAATAACTGCCAGGTTCATTACTGGAGAATATTCAAAACTGACTAGAATAACACCATGAGTAAAATCATTAAACCTTGAAACACTAGAGGATAGAAGAACCAAGAGCAAAGTAGTAATCATACATAAAGCAATTAACTCTAATTTAGAAATACAACAAAAATATAACTTATTACAACCCTCAGATAGACATAAGGATAAAAACACCTTTCTTATTCCGTATGCAAGAACAAACTCACCCAAATTTTCGTTCTTCCCGTCCGGAATTCGGGCGTGGAATGGGTTGCCCGGAGAAACCAGGAAATCCAACACTTTATCAACATTTAAAACTCTAATAAGAATGCAGGACTAAACACAAACCATAGATAAGCGTAGGACGCAATAATATTCTGCATAGAAAGAGCGTCTGAAACAGATAAGATAAGATGGGCCTTTCGGGCTTGCCTCTTCTTTTCTGCAGCGGTGATCCGGTTTGCCTGGAGAACGGGTTTACACTGCGTTGCATGTCGGCTTCTGAGACAGCGTTGAGTGCACAGTCATTAGCAAACAGCAGGTTTCTTATGATGTCTGTCATAACCTTTGTTTTTGCCTGGAGCCTCCGAAGGTTGAACAGTTTGCCATCTGTGCGGTACTACAGGTTGACACAAACATTCTCGTCTCTGAAGGCCTCTGTCAGCATGGCGGAAAACATGAGGCTAAACAGTGTTGGTGCCAGGACGCAGCCCTGCTTGACCCCGTTTGTGACTGGGAAAGGATAAGAAAACTCCCCGCTGTCCTGGACTCTGGCCTGCACGCCCTCATGGAATTGTTGCACCAAGACAATGAATTTCCTTGGGCAACCGTACTTGTAGATGTAGTATATCTATCTTTATTAAAATTGAAATCAATTGGTGTTTTGAATCTGTGTTACGCGGGTTCTCAACGGTAACTGAAATCCTAATTTTCACAGCAAAGCGAGGATATTTTGCTAGTATATATATATATATATAAAACCAGATACGAAACAGTGTCGGTACACTTGTAACCAAACTCGGGCCACTTACTACCCATGTCTTCAACATTACAACCAGTGTTGGAACCATTACAAACTGTGTCGTTACCGTTATAACAAGTATCTGAAACTATACTACCAGTGTCGGCAACCTTACAAACAGTGTCGGCATCCTTACAACCAGTGTCGGAACCATTACAAACAGTGTCTTCACAATTACAACCTGTACCGGAACCCTTACTCTCAAAGTCGTTATCTCTATAACCAGTTTCTGCACCCATTGCAGCCAGTGTGGACACGATTACACCAGTGTCGGCACCCTTACTACCAGTGTCGGCATCCTTACTACCAGTGTCGGCACCATTGCAGCTAGTGTGGATACGATTACAACTAGTGTCTGCGAACTTACACCCAGTGTCGGCACCCTTAGTAGCTGTGCCTGAAACCTTACAAACAATTTCGGCACCCTTATAACCAGTGTCAGCATCCTTACTACCAGTGTCGGCACCCTTACAACCAGTGTCGGCATCCTTACTACCAGTGTCGGCACCCTTACTACCTGTGTCTGCACCCTTAGTAGTGAGTATTGTAAGAAACAGTTAGTAGAGCAGAGGAGCAGCTCCTCACGACGTCATCGTTGACCTTTGGCATCATGGTCACTTCCGGTTATGGAGTCACTTCCGGTTATGGGTCACGTACGGTTCCTACTATTTCAGGTTCCGGTGGGTGGGTGTCAAGAGGGCGTACTTCTGGTTCCTGTGGTTGGAGCCAAGATGGTGCCCTGGACACGTAGGCTAGGGCCAAGTTGGCGCCCGGGTCACGTGGTTTTGGTGAATAAAGTATGTTGTTATGTTAATTAGTGTACTTAATTGAGTAATTGAGTCCAATTGTTATACAACATGTTTATTCAGAGGTATGGCGCGGTAAATTCAAATTTGTGGTGCTTAAGGGGCAATAAGTGTGTATTTGTATTTAATGATTTAAGTTATTTCCTCTTTTTTATTTTATTTTTTATTTAATTATTTTTTTCAATTTATTTAAAATTGAATTTATTTTTTTATTTAATTATTTAGAGGTCCTCAAAATATTTTTTATTTATTTTGAATTGTATTTTATTTGTTGAATGGTAGTATTTAGGGGTTCTAATTACGGCTTTTATACATTTAATGTTGTTAGGCGATGTATTTTATTTGGGGTACTCCACTGGACAGGTGTTGTTGGTGACAAATTTAATTATAAGAACATAGTGGGGGCAGGCGATGGTATAGGTATGGTTTAGTACAGGGATCAGCCAGATATGGTTTTTTTACTTTTTGCCGG
Organism: Ampullaceana balthica; assembly: GCA_944989445.1. Classification (NCBI taxonomy): domain Eukaryota; kingdom Metazoa; phylum Mollusca; class Gastropoda; family Lymnaeidae; genus Ampullaceana; species Ampullaceana balthica. The sequence continues at coordinate 25,330 of CALYLW010001375.1, read as the reverse complement.
ATCCGGATAGTTTGGCCCTAATATTTGCCAGATCCGCAAACCTGATCCGGATATATCCACATTTAAATATTATTGACATCTCATTTAAATATAATCAAAAACCTATCCACAACTGACAAATTGTGAACACTGCATACAACAAATGTAAGTTCATTGACAAATAAATTTTGACAACCACCTCTCTCGCTGCGTGGATCAAAAACGCCCTCGCGTCGGTAATTTCTTATTTCAGCGCAATTTTATTTTTCGAGTAGTTTAAAACCAAAAAATCACCTAAACTTACTATGAAATATATTTTAACATTAAAATATTATATTTTTTTTCAAATTAAACTACTGTTTTATAATTTATACGAAATAAAAAATTGTATATTTCATGCATCTTCTGTGATTTAAGACGCCATTGTTGCATGCCAATGGAGAAATCTTCTTTCTTAAAAGTTATTATTTTTTGTGTTGCCCAATTGGATAATTTGGTTCATCCAGCTAAGCTGCAAAGGCGGCACTCGCCTGGGTTAATGATTTAAAATCATAAAATTAGAAATATATAACCATGTTGCGAAATGGGCAAGCGACTTTTTGTCAAATCCAATTTTGAGTTTTCAAGCCCCTAGAAAAGCGGTGGTTTTTAACATGAAAACCCCCTCCTCAATCACACACACGTTCTTTTAAACATTTTGCAGCAGATAATACGTTTTTTTCTCATTTGATTCCATTCTCTTATCTACTTTAAAAGAAAATTGGTTATTACATTATTGAATTCTAAATAATAGTTTAGACCACAGCTCTAACATCACAGTATATAGTAGTGAAAATTAATTATAGAAACTATTACATAACTAGGTTTAAATTAATTACAAAATTTTAAAGTATATATATACACCTTTAAATTGTGTAAATTAATTTAAAATTTAGTTATTTAATTGTTTCTATAGTTCATTTTCATTAATATGTACTGTACAGTTAGATAATATATATATATATATATATATATATATATATATATATATGTGTATATATATATATAAATATACATATATATACATATATGTATATATATACATAATTATAAATATATATATATATATAAATTTATAGTCAAGTATATAAGACGTTTAAAAAGGCAACCAAAGTCAATAAAGAAGTCAGTATAAGATGGAAGCTAGTCTAATATAACTATAAATAACCCGCAATATAAAAAAAATATTTTGTCATTTATTGTTATGCTAAAAAAATAATATCAATATATACATAAATAGTTCACCAGAAACTAGAGCAAGCATGCAAAACAACGCAGTCTATATATTTGTAGTAGTGAGCACACCCGCACTGCACCGCATTTACGCACCGCTCTGAGACGCACTAAATAGAAGGAAAGGAAGTAAAGAAAGAAGAAGATGCGCGTTTCATTGAATTAAAACTTTTCTGCTTTAGTCCACATTTAGTTTGTTTAGTGTATACTTGCTGAAATTAAAGCGACCACTAGGCTACAAAAAAGAAAATATATCTAAATATATAATTCGCAAGAAACTAGTGCATGCAAGTCGCGAGCAAGCAAAGCTTTACAATCATTGGTCTTGAGAAATGCACACTGTGGTTGATTGAACAATGTTCACTCGCGTTATTCTGATTTCGGATCTAGTTTTGTTATATTTCATTTATATACTTGAAAGTAGTTATCTAGTAAAATACATTAAAATATTTACTTATTTCATCACAAAGGACACTGACAAGAGCGTATTGACAGAGTGAGTACAGCACAGCCTAAAAATAGAATGGGGAATTCCAAATATGAGTTGGGAAATCGAAAAAAGGCAACAAATATTTTTAGATTTGTCTTCCCTCTACTGTCTTTCACTTTCTTTTTTATAGTTCACCATTTCAATATCGATCTACGTATTTTAATACTTAAATAATAGGTCAGCTTGAACATGGAACATTCGTTTTTCTGTATAACGTAGCAGAGATGCAGGTGTATATTTTCGCTCTAACAATTTTTCTGAAATTCTGACAGTCCATCATAAAATCAGTGAAAATCAAAGATGCCCTTTAAATGCGTCTGCCTTTAATACTTATCTACCTTTACCATCCTCTGAGGCGTCACTAGGGGGGTGCGGAACTCACGGAGCTACACCATCACAAGTGTTATCGGCAATATGTAAAATGATGTATGTACCCGTCAATATGCACTGGCAGACACAGTGAAGGTGTATAGGGTAAGTTTTGAGGACTTAACTCTATGAGCTACCACACTGGGTGAAACCAACCCTAGTGACTCCTGCCTGTGGCTATCCTCTAGACCAGTAGTTCTCAACCTTTTGGGGTTTAAGGACCACTTCAATATTTTGTGTCTTAGCCACGGACCACTGAAGTTCAAAATGGACAGCATCTAAACCCTTTCGTATTCTTAATTTTAAAATAAAATACAATTTCAAGCTTCGCTCAAGGACCACCAGGCACTTTTTTGCGGACCCCTTAGTGGTCCGCGAACCACATGTTGAGAACCACTGCTCTAGACTCTAAGCCCTAAGCAATAAATGGTCAATGTTGTATCTTTTTTTTTAACACAACTTTTGCACACGAGTTCTGTGCGTTCTAACGTTTTGGTCTTTCTCCTAGCTCTTCTGTCTGTAGCCTCAACCATTCTTTGCTCCTCGGCTACTTACTCTGGCAACTTGTTGTTATAGTGTGGCGCTATGTTTGCATCCTTTAGGTCAAGGGTGATGTATCCCTGTTCCCAGCAGAGAGACAGAATCGCGTGCAACGGCTGAAGTAAAATAGCCTTGCCATTCCTTAGAGCTTCGGGTGGATTGCTATAATTCCCAAGGGCTTTTCCACAAGCTAGGCAGTACTTTGCTTTGCTTAGCTTTCCTGTGTGGGCATGGCATCAAGTTCTTCCATAAGCGGCATATCATGGGATTTCATTTAGAGAGGTGCTGGAGACTGTGGTAACTGTTGCATACAGTTCTAGATGAACAACAATGTTTTAGCTGCCCATGTCTGGTCTTTGAATATTTCTCCAGTGTTGGCCTTTAGAGGGGGCAACCTTGGACGTTAAAGGGCCAGCTGCTTTTTAAAAAGTGTCATACATGTGTCGCAGTAGGCACAGTGAAGCTGCGTGTGAGTAGAACACTAGCCAGTTGTGCACGCCTGTTGATGATGAGGTCCAGCTGGTGCCATTGGCGTGATCGAGGTTGTCTCCAAGATACTTGGTTTATATCTTTGCACTTAAAGAGAGCTTTGGTTCACACACAAGACTCGTGAGCAGCAAGTTTCAGCAGCCTATGTCCATCATAATTTATTTTTCCCCATCCAAAGAGACCAGGGCATGTAGGCCAGACTTCGTGGTCGCTACCCAATCTAGAATTGAAATCTCTTAGGAGATACATTGCCTCGTCTTTGTGGTTGCTGGCTATTGGTTGGCCTAAAGCTCCAGAGAATTGGTCCTTCTCTTCCGGGGTTGAACACTAAGCACTAAGAATGATTAATGGTCCCGAAGATGTCTGAGTCTTAAAGTGATAACCCGTTCCGTACCTGTTGTTGGTGTTCAATTTATGGTAATGAGGTGTTCTAAACTTCAAAGCCAGCGCCATGTTTTTTTGGGTCGTATGTAGGTCTAGCATGCCAGAAGAAGGTATAATTTGTCCTTTATAGCCTAGTACACCATACATCCCATCCCCGTGAAACTTTTTGTGTACGCTCCCAAGATGGTAACTGGCCTATTTTGTGTTAAATTAAACGCTTTAGTGGCTGTTGGACCTACAATAATGTTTATTTGCTTGCATGACCTATATAACAAGTATTCTAAGCATTATAATACAGGAAAAATAAATGTATCTTGATCAATCTTGGTATATAAATTATCATAGTCTATATTAAATACTATAGGGCACTGAACACCTGATGTGCATTCTTTTCGTAAACGTTTACGATTTAATTCTACATTCAATTTTACTAGATTTTGAGAACTATATATAAATAAATTCAATATGAAATTAGTTGAAATTAACAGGTGCTAGGGACTTTAAATCTTGCTCCGACTGGGCCCAGGACACCATTTTTTTGTGTTGCTTATATGAGATATATAAAAATTACTGTTAGCGTCAGCTTTTGTGTAAATGAATGAACCTTGTCCAAACTTTTTATATTAAAATTTGATAGCCTATATTAACATATCGTAGGTTACTAGACTCCTAATATATTTTTTTTCTTCGGTGCTGTGGGCCCCAAATTTTCTTTTTCGTAAACGTTTAAGACTTTATTCCCTATTCAATTGTATAAGATCTTGAGAAATATAGATAACTATATCCATTTTGAATTTGATTGAAATAAACTGATATTTAGAACTTTACATAATGCACCGAAGTTAGATTAAATTTCATATTCAATTTTACACGATCTTGAGAAATTAGAAAAATAGAAAAAATTAAATCATTAATAATTCTTTCCAAATTTCAATCTATTAACTAATGGGCCCAGGCCCCATTTAATTTCATTTATTTTCTAACAAATTGTTAAGTTAGTTCCTGGGTAAAATGACAGATCTTGACAAAACTAGTTATATAATAAAATTTGATAGCTTATATTGAAATACTGAGACAACTGAACACCTAATTTTCATTCCAGCGGAGCCGTTTAAGATTTCATTCCCCATTCAATCTCACACGATCTTAACGCTCCTTTCTATTAAGTCAGTTGCCCCCAAGGACATCAGGGAGCTTTTCACAAAGAGGACGGAATACAAGTCTTCAGCCAAGAATTAGAAATTGGCTTAAGAGTTTACTAAATGAAGAAAGCCAGGACGAATCAAGGAAGGTGGAGGACCTTCTTTAGCATTGGCAGACTGAGGGGGGAGCTTTTAGGTTTGGGACAAACGAAAATGGGGATTTTAGGTTATTGTCATTTATGACATCTGAAATGATTCAAACTGTCAATCAATTTCCAGAGGTGCTTGTCATGAACAGCACATTAGGTAAACATTAATAACTACCCTTTATTAAATATTCTAATCATAGATAGCAATGGGCAGGGCAGGCCAATATTTCACGCACTACTGGCATCTGAAGATGCACTTGCTCCGTCTTCATGTTTGTCTTTTTTTGTTTTGACTTTTGCTTCACATTTGACGAAGACTATTTTTGTCGATAAAGACATGGCAGAAATATGTGCCATTCGTACATGTCTGCTTGATGTTAAAATTAGGCTCTGTTCTTTTCATACTGCCACAGCAGTCAGAAAAGCTCTGCACCAGAGAAAACGTAGCAATCCCCATATTTCTTTTCAGCTGGATCGCTTTGCAATACCTGGATCTTCTACTTACAATTGCACAGTTTTTTCATGTTCATGTGATTTCTATTAAAAATTTCATTTGCCGTGTAGGCATATTTTTGCCTTACGTGACAGTCTTGGGTTACCTGCTTATCATTGTGACAATGAGCGTTTTAAAAGCACTTCTCTTGTCAATCACTCTTCATTAGCCACAAGTGATCAGGATGTCACCCATGAGCTCATCCATACAAGAAACGCAAGCACTCCCGAGTCCCGTTATCATCTCACAAGAGAATTAACAAAGGCCATTGACTCCTTCTTGCCTTTATTGGGTCAGCAAGCCTTTCAAACCGCCTTGACACATTTTAACAGAGTTTTCTCCCTCATCAAATCTGACCACCCAGTATCTTTTATAGACCTTTCACAATTACCTGAGCCTTCTTCCTCCCTGTCCTGTGTGTGTGCTGACAGCATTGATGCTGCTGCTCTGTCTCTACCATCGTCCTCTTTATCCCACGAAAGTCTTAATGCTGCTGCGTTGTCTCAACCTTTTCCTCTTTATCCTCTATTAGGCTTAATTCGGCTGCCCTGCCTGCTCTGTCTCTACCATCTTCCTTTATGAAATTTACTCAAATTAAGACAACTAAAAATTAAAAAAGAAATGGAACAAGGGGGATTAATATTACGGTGAAATGCGGAACTATGTAAGATGCGGAGTTGACAATAGGGTGACGCGACCTAGCCCGGGAAGATGTGACTTAAGTGCCTTAGGCAGTCTTTTCGATTTTGTGCAGGATTTGTGTGAAATTTTTCAAAATGAAATGTGAATTTTCCAAATTGGAAAGTGTTAGGGTTAGATTTATTTTTACAATTTTTTTGTTAGGTTTAGAATGTTTAATTGTGAATTTAGTTTAAGGGTTATATTTAGAATTTTCATATTTGAATTTTCCAAAATGAAAGGTTTTATGTTTTAGGGCTAGGGTTAGGGTTAGGTTTAGTTATAGTGCTCCGGACGCAGAAACTGTGATTGCCATTTTTCGCTTTTTTATTTTTTACAAAATCGGCATGTTGCTAAATAATCTCCAACCCCCCACCCCCACTTTCAAAATCAGCGCGCCGCTATAAAAACGGCACATCCCTCAACCCCCTCCCCCACCCCCTCTCATTTTCTCAATCGCTGGTTTTCAAAATCGCCGCCTCGCAAAAACCCGCACATTTGAGAAACTCAAACCCCAACCCTCCCCCTCTCTTTTTTTTCTTCACATTTTCCATGGTTTTCAAAATCACAGTCTCGCTTAAAACAAGGAAATTTGAGAATGTCCATTCTTCCTTCCTCACCCCCACCCGTCACACTCCTGCATTGTCACTTTGGTACTACATTTTCCTAGGTCACGTGCCTTAGTGACAAGATGGCACCCGGAAATTACCCTATTTTGGGCCCGGCGGTCATAACACTAATTTACCCATTTGTCAACCTTTATTATAAAATATACTAGATTCGGGGGCCCCTAAATCATCGGGGTCCCCTGGCTTCAGCCCGTTCAGCACACCCCCCCCCTTAATCCGTCATAGCTAAAATGTCATTAGTTAATGTTTTCTCAATGAAAGGTTTTGATATACATCAGGCATATGTCAAAAACAAAGGAAGCGGGATTGCGTGGACTTCAATTATTTTTTTAAAAAAATAACTTACCCGTCGAGCGATGAAACGATCTCAAAATTAAAAAATAAATTCAATGATAATAATGACTGGTACATTTTAAAAAAGGCAAGCGTTAATCACACAGCCAAAACATGGTACAGTTATATTATAGTGACTTAAAATTAAAAGCATACTAATCTATAGTCTATAGATCGATAGACTAATAGTGTTAATATAATGCCTATTGTATTTAATTCGTAAATTATAATTAGGCTTATTAATAATGTATAGCCTATAGTAGATTAGGCTTATTAATAATGTATAGCCTATAGTAGATTAGGCTTATTAATAATGTATAGCCTATAGTAGATTAGGCTTATTAATAATGTATAGCCTATAGTAGATTAGGCTTATTAATAATGTATAGCCTATAGTAGATTAGGCTTATTAATAATTTATAGCCTATAGTAGATTAGGTTATACTATACATGAACATCATTATTATTTACGATTATCAACATATTTCATAGAAGAATGGGCATGGGCCATTTAAAGTTAAAGTATTATTAATAGTTGTAATAATAAATTGGTTTTACTTTGTGTTAAACTTTTGAGTTTGAGAAAAATATTCCATTACTGAAATTACTGGTTTGTAGTTATTACGTCTAATCTTAGAACTGGTCATTTTGCTATCTGTTGAAGTCAGTCATAAAATGACTGGACACTTTCTAGCCATCTCCCCTCATCATATGATAATGACATTGATATGGAAATTAAATATATTTATAGTTTTTATTCTATTTGAAACTGAGCATTTTTTCAATGAACTTTTTTGTTATGTAAGTATCATTAAGTATGTATGTGTAAGTCTGCACTCTAATATCGTAACACTCGTGAATTCATGATGTAAAATGTCAATAAATAAATTGTAAGCAATCCAATATTTAAGAGGAGCTTTTATTTGAATTTGCGCTTTTTGATGTGACGCCTCATTTCTTCAACACTTAACCCCCCCCCCACCGGGTCATAGATGTGTGACCGTCTCCGTCCCCTAGGTGCGTGACGTCATTTAATCAATGGCCCCTAATCTTAGTACCAGTAATTTTGCTATCTTTTGAAGCCGGTCATAGTCAGTTGTCACTAACGGCGCAAGAATACAAACCTATAAATCATTTGGTAATTGCAGGGCACGTAAGGGGAGACAACATTTAAAATTCCTTAAGGGGAGTGAACTGGGGTAGCAACAAGACAGCGTCAAAGTGACGTCACTATCGTCGGCAGCCATCTTGGCCGCTATTACAAAAACCAGCCGACAAATGTTTGCATGAATCCCTAAAAATATCATAAATTAAATAAATTAATAAAATCGTATCTATTAATCTGATTTGATTGGCTCAATAAGAGAAAATATTAATAAATACTATTTATATCTTTTAAATGGTTCATGTTTGTCTGAATCTCGTAGTCTTGTGGCTTGTCGCGCAAGTGAGAGAGGGTTCAATTTCAATCGGGGGCATTTTTTTTTCATTTGTCTTTCTTTTTTTTAAATTAATTTTTACACTCAATTTTAGTTTCCCGGCAACAGTTATTTCTTTGTGTTCGGTTTTTTGATGAATCCGATCCCGGAGTACAGACAAATTATGAGCAATGAACCAATGGACTACTTAGTTACAAGTTACAGTCTTATATAAGCTGCTAGCAATCATTTTATTTAAAGGAACGCTAGCTGGAAAGGGCCCCAGTTTGAATTGCAGCCAGGGGCCCCGTGCAGTCTTAATCCGCCCCTGCATTTTAGTCTAGTGATGTAATTGAATTATATTCCACTGATATTTTTTAAACTGTATGGTATTGTACTCTTAATTAACTAGAATTTTGTTAATTTCGGAATAAGATGTTTTAATTTGCTTTTAGTATTGTTATAACATAGGGGTAAGGTTCATTTGAATAAAATAGACTTGAAGTTTAACAGTAGTTTAATTCTTTAACTTGAAAAAACAAATATAAAACAAGCAGATCTATATGCATTATGATGTAAGCACAATGCAGTAAATAGACAACTCATGGGAAAAATTTTACAATAACAGCAGAGCTTTCAACAAATGTGTGCACCAGTATTTATGCCCGTGCTATAGAACATTCGAGATTAAAAAAGCTTTTTTTTTAGTTAATTGGAACTTTAGATACTACTGGTGCATTCTGTTAAACTTATAGGAGGCTTCTTCTTCATAACGTACATACATAATCTCTAAACAAAAGAACATGCACTTACAATTTCAAATAAAAAGATTAACAAACTATTTTTTAAAAAAAATAATAACTTATACGGAACAGAATTTAACAAGGTGAAAAATCGTTCTCTTTGTTATTACAGAAACCCCTGTCTACAATTTACTAGCATGGTCACGAAAATAATCTTATCCATTAGATCAAGTCAATTTTAACAACATTTACAAGGGTATAAATATATTGCTATTACAGTAACTTTCCCATGTACATGTTTGGCTCTATCACAAAACTGAAACTATTAAAACAGTCGATATCTACCGCTAAAATAATTGTAACACCACATAACTTTTTAAACGTTATAAATATTTGGTTAAAATACTTAAACAAACGATTTCGAATTTTTGTAAATATAACATGGGAAAAAAAATTGAATGCAAAAAAATTATTCTACACCGTTATTGAAAATACAGAATTACTACTCAAAGTGGTGGTCCGTAGACCGGTGATGTTCCGTAGGTCATCCACCACCGGTCCTTAGGAATTATCAAGAAAGGAACTAAAATTGTAATTATAATCCTCTTATTGTAACCATTGAAACTAACCCTATAGAAAGTGCCAATTTTCTGCAATAAGCACATGAAATGAAAAATTATAATACAATCAATTACATTTCGCTACCACGTAAGTACAGCTAAAATTTCTGCACCATTCCATAGAGCAATGCAAAATACCGAGGGAAGAGACGGTGGCCCACGTACTCGAAGAGTGCCCCGAGCTGTGCGGGGATTTGGAAGGTGAAGTAACGGTACCTGCAGAGGATTACCTCTACGGCGATGCCCGCTTGATGAGGCTCGCTTGCGATAAAATGAACCGGGTCCTAAGAGCCTAGAGGCTCGACCCAAAAGAGAATGAATATTCACCTCTCGGTAACCCAGTGCTAAAAAGTTTGAGAAGCTTTGGTCTACGGTAACATAAAATATTGCACGCTTGGAGATAAAGTTTTGTTTAAAAAAAAACTAGAGAAATAGAAATATTACATTTTAAATGGTTATACAATATAATTAGTGTCATTGAAATGTTGCATATTTTTTTTTATTTTGAAGAATAGACGTTTTTAAAAACACTATTACACAATCATAGTGATGACATTTCATCTTCTACATGTGATCAAACAGCATGAAAAATGAACCCACATCCAATTATTGTCATGGTTATTATACAACATTTCCAATGATATCTTTTCCCTTGCTTTCATTGCAGTACATCTTGTTATAGTTTTATTTCCGGATACATCGCAAAGATTTACCGAATCTACATTATTTTTTTGATTACATACAATAGTAAGAGCTTTGTTATCCCCTGGACTTCCTATACTAATACTAACTAAATACAAGCCATGAAGAGGAGCTGTGAAGATCCCCGTCTTGGGGTCAAAATATCCTCCATAGTTGCATTCAACAGAATCATATACTTTTATGTCACAAACTTCCCCAGTTGCATTGAAAGATTTCCAGGCATAAAATCCCACAAATGGCTGAGTTGACTTAGGATCTGAAAATATAAGAAAATCAGACGGAAACAAAATATATACATTGAACTCAGAGCTTAAGTATGGAAAATTTTAATTAAATATATACATGTACATACATATATTTCATTGAGAGCATGCGAACATTAATCATTATTTATGGTAAACATTAAAAAGTGATTTCTTTTATCGCTACAGTAAAGTGAATGTATACAACTTTAAATCAATGTATACAACTTTAAATTAATGTATACAACTTTAAATTAATGTATACAACTTTAAATTAATGTATACAACTTTAAATCAATGTATACAATTTTCCTACCGATTTGTGAAATTTGTTGGTTGTTTTCTTCTATGCGACTCTCAATAGATTGTTTCTGTAAATAATAAGGGAAAAAAATACAATATAATATCCACCTTAACTTTTATGTTAACAAATTAAATTTATTTTTTTTTAACTGAGAGTGTTTGTCACTTCCTCCCCGACTTTTATAGCTCTCCTAAAAAAAAATCGAGAAAATGGTTTTAACACATTTATTCTCAAAATAACTGAAAATTATACAATCACTTATGTTAGATTCAAGGTAAAACAAATCAAATATGTTTATTATCATTTAAAGGGAAACTACTCTGAATAATAGCCTATTTTTCTAAAAGTATTTTATAGTAATAAGCAGCCTTTTGTCTGCGGAAACGTATTTAGATGTAAAATTACTAAATGCAAGTTGTTTTTTTTACCTTTTTAATAGAATTTTAAAGATTACATATTAAGATTAATGTTAAAGTTTAAACCTAAGTTTACGTCTTATTTGGTTGAATTTTTTTCCCCTTTCTTTGCCACTGAACTTTAAAAAAAATTGTCTGCACGTCAAAACCCCAATATATAACGATAATTTTACAAGTTGCACCTTCGCTGTCTCACTGTTCGTCAAGTTTAAGCTCTTGTTTCCAATGGGAACGTAATAGTAAAGTTTGCTAAGAGTTCACAAACCATTTCAAATCTACATAGCAGGAAAAATACAATACCATCGAAAGGAAATATATATAACTCTAGGCATTTAAGCACCAATTATAATATCTTTAGGAAAGACAGACCAGACAATTATGGAGGAGTGCTACTTGCAATCATAGCTGAAGAAATTACTACACAGCCAAATTTTAATATAGAGTCTATTTATTGTAAAATAATTACACCAAACTCATCCCAACTTATTGTAGGCAGTATATATAGACCTCCGAATACAAATCTAGAATACATGAACAATCTTTGTAGTCAATTAACTTTCATAAAAGAGAATAATAAAAATGCAGTTCTATGGATTATGGGGGACTTTAATCTTCCAGATATAAATTGGAAAAATTATACAATTGATAACCATCAAACTAACAAAAGAAAATTAATGAACACTTTTTAGACACTATAAACAACATAAACCTAGAACAGATAGTAAAAACAGCAACAAGGAAAAATAAAACACTAGACTTTATTCCTAACAAATAGACCAGGACTAGTGTTAGACTATAAAATAATTCCAGGACTGTCCGACCATGATATTGTTAGGGTCACCAATACAATAAAAACTAAAATTAATAAGATACCTAGAAGAATAATCTATCTTTGGAATAAATGTAATTCAATAAAACTACACCAATCAGCGGCTAACTTCCAACAAACTTTCCTAAGTAAATTTAACACAAATAGCCCAGTAGAAGAAATTTGGAAAGATATAAAAACAAATCTAAAAACTATAATGGATGAGAATGTTCCAACAAAACTAACATCAAATAAAATTAACAAATGCTGGTTCATTTCTAGATTGAAAAAGCTATGCAAACAAAAATAGAACTTATTTAAGAAATATAAAGCTACCTATTCATATAGGATACACAAAAAATACTTAAAGATTAAACACTTGACACAAAAACTTAGTCGAAACCTCCAAAATGAATATATAAACAATGTAATTACCAAAGATAACAATAAAAACTTATGGTCCTTTATCAAATCTAAAAAAATGGAACCTTCAGGAATAGCCACACTAAAAGGCTCAAATAATAAAACCTATAATGATAATGAAACTAAAGCTAATATCCTTAACACATATTTTGCATCATCTTTTTCTGCCTCAGGCGACAAGGAAGTTTTAATAAATTTAAATAAAATGGAGGAAATAGGTAACATAACTGTAGATGAGATAGGTATACATTCACTCCTAAAAAACTTAAAAATAAACAAAGCTACTGGCCCAGATGATTTGCCTGCAAGATTATTAAAAGAACTAAGCAATGAACTGTCCCCAATCCTTGTAGTTCTCTTTCAAGCCTCTCTAAACCAGGGTAAAGTGCCCCAGGATTGGAAATTAGCTAACGTAACTCCACTCTTTAAGAAAGGGGATAAATCAGACCCTGGTAATTACAGGCCTGTATCACTTACTAGTATCACCTGTAAATTACTAGAACACATAATATATAGTAGAATAGTTAACCACCTTGACAAATATAATGCCCTATGCCCACATCAACACGGCTTTAGAAAAAACAGATCATGTGAAACACAATTAATAGGTTTAATAGATGAACTATCAAAAGGCTTGACAAAAATGATCAAATAGATACAATATTACTAGACTTCTCAAAAGCATTTGACAAAGTTCACCACCTTAGTTTACTTAAAAAACTTAACTACTTTGGAATCTCAGGTTCCTTACATCACTGGATCCAAGACTTCCTTTTGGGCAGGGAGCAAACTGTAATAATTAATGGATCTAAATCTGCACCAATAAAGGTTAACTCAGGAGTTCCACAAGGAACTGTGCTAGGTCCCTTACTCTTTTTAATTTATATAAATGATTTACCCAACAACATCTCAACAGGTACAAAAGTTAGGTTATTTGCTGATGATTGTATAATCTATAGAACAATTAAATCAGAACAAGATAGCAAAATTTTACAAAAAGACTTAGATGAATTGATAAAATGGGAAACTAACTGGAGTATGTCTTTCCACCCAGAAAAGTGTCAACTGTTAAGAGTAACAAAGAAAAAGAAACAAATAAATTCAAAATATTACATTCATGGAAAAGAACTGACCCAAACTAAAGATGCAAAATACTTAGGAGTCTTAATAAATGAGAAACTATCATGGAATCCCCATGTCAATGAAGTTATTAAAAAATCAAACAAAACCTTAGGTTTTATAAAAGAAACTTTAACAAATGTAATAGAGATATAAAACTAAAATGCTACCTCACTTTGGTGAGACCTGTACTAGAATATGCATCATCTTCAAGACTGCACTTAAGACACATCTTTTCAACATTTATTTTCAAAATTAATGAAACAACATTTCTTGTAAATGATTAACGTAGCTTATGTATAATGTACTGTAATTTTTGTGTTTGTTATAATATGAAAGTTAATTTAATATTTATAGGTATGTTATTTCTTTCATGTAAAGCGCTGTGAGCCCAGTTCCTTACTGGGATACAGCGCTACATAAATAATCAATTTATTTATTATTTATTATTTATCTGTATGGGACCCATCCACCAAAGAAGACATTGGTAAACTAGAACAAATTCAAAAAAGAGCTGTCAGATTCATTACTGGAGAATATTCGAAACTGACAAGAATAACACCATAAGTTAAATCATTAAACCTTGAAACACTAGAGGATAGAAGAACCAAGAACAAAGTAGTAATCATACATAAAGCAATTAATTCTAATTTAGAAATACAACACAAAGATAACTTAATACAACTCTCAGATAGACATAAGGATAAAACACCTTTCTTATTCCGTATGCAAGAACAAACACATACAAGTTATCTTATCTTATCTTATCTGTTTACAGACGCTCCTTCTATACAGAAGATTATTGCGTCCTACGCTTATCTATGGTTTGTGTTTAGTCCTGCATTTTTATTAGAGATTTAAATGTTGATAAAGTGTTGGTTTTCCTGGATTCTTCAGGCAACCCATTCCACGCCCGAATTCCGGACGGGAAGAAGGAAAACTTGTATGTGTTTGTTCTTGCATACGGAATAAGAAAGGTGTTTTTATCCTTATGTCTATCTGAGGGTTGTATTAAGTTATCTTTGTGTTGTATTTCTAAATTAGAATTAATTGCTTTATGTATGATTACTACTTTGCTCTTGGTTCTTCTATCCTCTAGTGTTTCAAGGTTTAATGATTTAACTAATGGTGTTACTCTTGTCAGTTTCGAATATTCTCCAGTAATGAATCTGGCAGCTCTTTTTTGAATTTGTTCTAGTTTATCAATGTTTTCTTTGGTGGATGGGTCCCATACAGAAGATGCATATTCTAGTGCAGGTCTCACCAAAGTGAGGTAGCATTTTAGTTTTATATCTCTATTACATTTGTTAAAGTTCCTTTTTATAAAGCCTAAGGTTTTGTTTGATTTTTTAATAACTTCATTGACATGGGGATTCCATGATAGTTTCTCATTTATTAAGACTCCTAAGTATTTTGCATCTTTAGTTTGGGTCAGTTCTTTTCCATGAATGTAATATTTTGAATTTATTTGTTTCTTTTTCTTTGTTACTCTTAACAGTTGACACTTTTCTGGATGGAAAGACATACTCCAGTTAGTTTCCCATTTTATCAATTCATCTAAGTCTTTTTGTAAAATTTTGCTATCTTGTTCTGATTTAATTGTTCTATAGATTATACAATCATCAGCAAATAGCCTAACTTTTGTACCTGTTGAGATGTTGTTGGGTAAATCATTTATATAAATTAAAAAGAGTAAGGGACCTAGCACAGTTCCTTGTGGAACTCCTGAGTTAACCTTTATTGGTGCAGATTTAGATCCATTAATTATTACAGTTTGCTCCCTGCCCAAAAGGAAGTCTTGGATCCAGTGATGTAAGGAACCTGAGATTCCAAAGTAGTTAAGTTTTTTAAGTAAACTAAGGTGGTGAACTTTGTCAAATGCTTTTGAGAAGTCTAGTAATATTGTATCTATTTGATCATTTTTGTCCAAGCCTTTTGATAGTTCATCTATTAAACCTATTAATTGTGTTTCACATGATCTGTTTTTTTCTAAAGCCGTGTTGATGTGGGCATAGGGCATTATATTTGTCAAGGTGGTTAACTATTCTACTATATATTATGTGTTCTAGTAATTTACAGGTGATACTAGTAAGTGATACAGGCCTGTAATTACCAGGGTCTGATTTATCCCCTTTCTTAAAGAGTGGACTTACATTAGCTAATTTCCAATCCTGGGGCACTTTACCCTGGTTTAGAGAGGCTTGAAAGAGAACTACAAGGATTGGGGACAGTTCATTGCTTAGTTCTTTTAATAATCTTGCAGGCAAATCATCTGGGCCAGTAGCTTTGTTTATTTTTAAGTTTTTTAGGAGTGAATGTATACCTATCTCATCTACAGTTATGTTACCTATTTCCTCCATTTTATTTAAATTTATTAAAACTTCCTTGTCGCCTGAGGCAGAAAAAGATGATGCAAAATATGTGTTAAGGATATTAGCTTTAGTTTCATTATCATTATAGGTTTTATTATTTGAGCCTTTTAGTGTGGCTATTCCTGAAGGTTCCATTTTTTTAGATTTGATAAAGGACCATAAGTTTTTATTGTTATCTTTGGTAATTACATTGTTTATATATTCATTTTGGAGGTTCCGACTAAGTTTTTGTGTCAAGTGTTTAATCTTTAAGTATTTTTTGTGTATCCTATATGAATTGGTAGCTTTATATTTCTTAAATAAGTTCTCTTTTAGTTTGCATAGCTTTTTCAATCTAGAATTGAACCAGCATTTGTTAATTTTATTTGATGTTAGTTTTGTTGGAACATTCTCATCCATTATAGTTTTTAGATTTGTTTTTATATCTTTCCAAATTTCTTCTACTGGGCTATTTGTGTTAAATTTACTTAGGAAAGTTTTCCTTCTTCCCGTCCGGAATTCGGGCGTGAAATGGGTTGCCTGAAGAATCCAGGAAAACCAACACTTTATCAACATTTAAATCTCTAATAAAAATGCAGGACTAAACACAAACCATAGATAAGCGTAGGACGCAATAATCTTCTGTATAGAATGAGCGTCTATAAACAGATAAGATAAACAGATAAGAAATCTTAATTCAAAATGGTATTGTCCGTACGGGAAAGAAGCATTTTATATTTTTATAAAGACCACATTTTGTTGTATTACTTATTTAAGTCACAGAGTGTGTTTATTGGGATACGCGGCAAATTGAAATTAAGATAACAAATTATGTGGATTCTTTTAATTCAGGTGTTTGTAAACGTCAGGTTTATAAGCTAGGCTATGCGGTTAAAATGGCAGGTTATATTTACATCCTATGTCTGTTACTTTAACGGAGTTCAAACGTGTTCCAAATGCAACCGATCTTTATTTTATTATATTCATTTTACTAACGTAATTTTCAAATCGAAAGTAATTTCCGTTGCTCATTAAACCTTGAATGTCTTATTGCTATATACGTATGTTTACACCTCTGATTCGTGATAGAATAATAATATGTGTATCTATTTAAAAAGATACGACTAGATTACTTTAAAAAATAAAAATCTAACTAAAAGTTCATATTACAATTCATTCACAGCTACGAATCTAAATTTTATAATAAATGTATGAAGTGTAAATGGAAAAGCAGCCTGATATTTTCTTATAATGGGGTAGTCCGTTTGTTTCTGTTGCAATTTAGTTATTCGTATATTAGCTATAACTTTCACTTTTAATTCAATCTCATTGGTTGACAACTTCGAATGACTAAGGTAATAATTTGCATCACTCTTTACGATGCACTTTAAAAAAAAATAATTTTACAATAATTTTCTTATAAATCTTTACTTGTTAACATTAAAACAATTCAATAAAAACGAAACATAATTGTAACATACCAATTCCTCAAATGTATCATGATTGAGACTTCTCTCATTTTTAAACTGTTCTGCGAACCGAGATGACATTGTATTGATAGAGTTTTCTATTTTATTCATTTTGTCAGACGTCTCATTATTCTGCACGTTTGTACTCTCAACTTTCTTGGACAATTCTTGTAAGGAAATAGACACACGATGATTAAAGGTCTTAACCTGGCCAAGCTGTTTATTGAGTTCATTTATTGATATATCGATAGCTTTATTTGCATCCTCGAACCCGTTTAATTTCAAATCCTGTTTTTTAACCGATTCTTTCAAAGAGTCAATATGCAACGAATTGGCCTGGTTGATTTTTTCGGCTGTTGTAATTTTCTCTTGCATTAAATGCTGAGACTTTAAACTAGAATCTGATAATATTTGAATTTTTTTGTTAACGTGTTCTTGTTTAGATGAGAAATCTTTTAAAATCGTATCAACTGTTTCTTGGTATTTTTGAACTTTTTCTGTTGTATTTTTTAATGAGAATACAGCTTCCTCTAATACAGCTAGTCTCATAGTTACGATTTGTGAAGAGTTATCCCCTGCTGAAATACCTGAAAATAAATATAAAAACACGCCTTGATCCAAGTCGATATTTAAGTTACTAAAGAAATAAAAACATGTCTAACATAAATTCTTAAAAGGTAACTGAAGAAAATGTTTATTTATCAGCGACATACTCTTTACCTCCTTTATCTACACCCCCATCACAACAATGCACCGCGTCAGTTTGAGAAGAGCAATGTGTAAAAACTTTTGAATCTTTCTCAGTGGATTTACCAGTCAATGAAGCTTGCTGTTTATTGCTCTCATTAATCACAGGCTCTACAGATGAAACATTACACATGAATATAAAGTATATATATATATATATATATATATATATATATATATATATATATATATAATGTCGTTTATATGTAATATTGGAAGCATGAAATTCATCTAAATGCATTAAAATTTACTGAATTTGTCCAATATACATTCAAAACGCTACAAAAAAAATTTTTTTGTATATTATTTAGCTTAATTTTTAAAGTTAAAAGATCCGAGCAATTTATAATAATTATAAAATATACCTTTTTTACTATAATTTTAAGAAATTTAAATAAATTAACAGAAATCGAATTTATTGTACATAATTTAAATTTGTTATTGACTATTTATTGCTGAAGTTTGAGTTAATTTTAAGACATACAATAAATATTTGAAGGTAAATATAGCTTTTAAAATTATTTTTAAATTAAAGGCTAATCTCCCAATCCTATTTGTCTAGTGATATGCTATGAAGAATAGCATAATAATAATAATAATAATAATAATAAATTGATTATTTATATAGCGCTGTATCCCAGTAAGGAACTGGGCTCACAGCGCTTTACATGAAAGAAATAACATACTTATAAGTATTAAATTAACTTTCATATCACAACAAACACAAAAAATTACAGTACATTATACATAAGCTACATTAATCATTTACAAGAAATGTTGTTTCATCAATTTAAAAAATAAATTTTGAAAAGATGTGTCTTAAGTGCAGTCTTGAAGGACTTGGTTGTTTGAATACTACGTATGTGTAATGGTAGAGAATTCTATTGTTTGGCTGCACAAAAAGAGAACTACCTTTCACCAAACGTTTTGGTGCGTGTCGTAGGAACAGAGAGAACGCGTGTGTCTGCAGAAGATCGTAGCTGGCGAGTGGGGACGTTTCACATTATTTAATACTAGATACGATCCAAGGTGTAGCATACGCTGCAGAATTGCTCATATATTGCGCAAAGAAGGAGGGAGAAGAACGGACACAAACAAGAGAACTAAGCAATAAAAACAACGCGAGTGCACTAAAGACACATTGTGGGTCTCGAGACATGCGCACTACGATTTAGCTTCCGCTCCACTGCGCAACTTACGCTTGCCAAAGAAAAAAATTGTAATTGCTAGACCCTAGCAAGGGTCATTCGTCTTGCATGCTTCCTCGCGTCGTCTTGTGCTTGTCTTAATTTCTGGCTAATTATATATATTTAACATATATATATATATATATATATACTAGAAAGATACCCGCACTTTGTAGCGGGAGTGTGCTGACCCTTTATCCAAGTATTAGTTGATGGTTATTACAATTTTTATTTGCCAAGTTAAATTTCAGAATCATCTATTTACTTAAAATCTTATGAGAAACAGAGATATGCCATTTTACTGCGTGAGTTGTTTTCACTTAATGCAGTGCCTTTTAACAATACCTTACTATTTAAAAGATATGATTTATTAAATAATGATTCTTGCCGACCATAATAACTAAATTTACAATTGTATTCCCACTTGTACAAAATTAACATAACTTATAGGTTTTCCGAAAGAGCTCTACCACCCTCGTAACTCAAAAATTTAATATATAATTACGAAACTGCATCGTATCACAATTGTAAGTTATATAATATTTGTAACCACGTCTCTGAGATAAAGAATATGTGGCACTATCCCTTTAAAAGGCAAAAGCTAAGTGCCTCATAGCGCAAATAAACAAAATTATAAATGTACTTTCTAAAATACTATTTTTAAAAAAAACGGTCGTATTAAAATGATATCAAAAAAATGCGCACACCATATTTAGACATATAGAAAGCTGACCGCATAAAATAAAGTCTTGTTATAAAGTAAATGTACTGGACCAATAATAACTCCTACTTTTTACGTATTCATAATTGTTTTAACAGGGAAATAATATTTAACATTTTTTTATGTCTCTATATTTTACGATTTATATTTACGGTTTATAAGCAATGTGTATAATTTCAAAAAGGAATATTTTTTTGTTCCCTATTTCGGAAAAGGCATCATATTTTGTAAATTATATTCAATGCACAAACACACACCAGATTTTATATCTGAAAAAAAAAGAGATTCAACCGTCTGTTAATAAGCGCATCTTAAAAATGATTAAAAGGCAATTTTAGAAATGGCCTATGCTATTCTGAATACAAAGGAATGAAAATAAAAACATATTCAATTCGCTATTCATATTAATTAAGCGTTTTCAGGATCACTTCATTAAATTTAGTCAACTTTTGTTAATACGTTCGGTAGCGAAAATTTAAAATGTATAGTGTATATACAGCTTAAGTAAACAGTTTTAAAGTGTAAGTTTATTTGACATAGGCCATCACTTTCAACATACAATAAACTCGCTACATCTATGGTTTTTAATTAAATGTCGAGTTATGA
The DNA here is from genome assembly GCA_944989445.1 of Ampullaceana balthica. Classification (NCBI taxonomy): domain Eukaryota; kingdom Metazoa; phylum Mollusca; class Gastropoda; family Lymnaeidae; genus Ampullaceana; species Ampullaceana balthica. The sequence continues at coordinate 4,507 of CALYLW010001375.1, read as the reverse complement.
ATTAAATTTTTAAAAATCCCAATTTTATTCATTGCATGTAAAATATTAATACAATGCATCGTGAAAATAATTGAAATAAAATAATTTATACCCATATGTAATATATAAAGCTCAGTTGATATTTTTATGTTTGTTTGTTTGTATCCATTAAAAAAAGGCCGCTGCTTTGTTGACATTTTTCTAAAGATCTCTGCCACTGTCGTCACTAAAAAAGCTCTTATATATTTACGACACTGCATCGTAACACAATTGTAATTAATACAATATTTGCAACAGCGTCTATGAGATAAAGATAATAAAGATAAATAAAGAAATTAGGCTATATTCCTATTTTAAAATCAATTTTATGTTAAAAACGCATGTGAAACCATGACAATAATCGATTTTAAAAATGGCATATGTTAATCCATCATCAAAGGAATGAACATAACATATTCAATTCGCAATACAAAATAATTAAGCGTTTTCAGGATCACTTTATTTAGTTTTATCTACTTATGTTAATAGGTCCGGTAGCCTAAGTGTTAATAGTATAAGTGTATAGGTTATGTAAAAGACAATAGCTTATGTAAAAGACAAACAAAATATAAATGTTATATTAATAGGACACAGCTAAATTTAAGATGCGTACACGAAAATGTGCGCACTGTAATCAGGCGATAAAAGATTTTAAAACGCGCACCGCTAAAAATGAAGCCTTGAAGAAAATACTGACACAATTATTACATTAAAAAAAAATAATTCGAGAAAATTCTCACTATCTTTCCCTGTTTTAACAAAATTAAATAAAGGATTCAACTGGCTTACGTTTGCTGCTCCAAGAATGTGGAATCATGAATTGTAGACAAAATACTTGAATTTAATAGATTATATATTCAGTAATATGCTTTATAATGTTCAGACCAGACGGTTTTCAACGTTAAAAATTCGTCGCTGCAGGTGCGGTTCTGATCATTTCGTTGATAATCAACTTTACCTCGGCTGCCGAACGTACACATCACGCGATCTATCAGTGAAAATCGTTTCATACGAAATCGAAAAGAAATAAATATTTTTATGTGAAATTAATTTAGTGTTAACGGTTATTTTAAAAAGTACCTATACTTAAGAAAAATACGAAAATACTGTTTCTTAGAGCACATTACATTAACATAGATATGCATGTTTAATAATTATAAATTTTAAAAAATAATAACTCAAACACGTTAAATACCGTATTTTACTATAAATAAATTAAATTAAAAAAACAACAAAGAAAACATATCTATTTATTTTGTGAAGAAAAATATTACCACCCCCCCCCTTCAACTGTCGTGGAGGAAGTAGTGAGTTGGGATTGGTCTCACAGGCTGACTCCGTGTGTCGGTAAGTAGTGAGTTGGGATTGGTCTCACAGGCTGACTCCGTGTGTCGGTAAGTAGTGAGTTGGGATTGGTCTCACAGGCTGACTCCGTGTGTCGGTAAGTAGTGAGTTGGGATTGGTCTCACAGGCTGACTCCGTGTGTCGGTAAGTAGTGAGTTGGGATTGGTCTCACAGGCTGACTCCGTGTGTCGGTATGTAGTGAGTTGGGATTGGTCTCACAGGCTTACTCCGTGTGTCGGTAAGTAGTGAGTTGGGATTGGTCTCACAGGCTGACTCCGTGTGTCGGTAAGTAGTGAGTTGGGATTGGTCTCACAGGCTGACTCCGTGTGTCGGTAAGTAGTGAGTTGGGATTGGTCTCACAGGCTGACTCCGTGTGTCGGTAAGTAGTGAGTTGGGATTGGTCTCACAGGCTGACTCCGTGTGTCGGTAAGTAGTGAGTTGGGATTGGTCTCACAGGCTGACTCCGTGTGTCGGTAAGTAGTGAGTTGGGATTGGTCTCACAGGCTGACTCCGTGTGTCGGTAAGTAGTGAGTTGGGATTGGTCTCACAGGCTGACTCCGTGTGTCGGTATGTAGTGAGTTGGGATTGGTCTCACAGGCTTACTCCGTGTGTCGGTAAGTAGTGAGTTGGGATTGGTCTCACAGGCTGACTCCGTGTGTCGGTAAGTAGTGAGTTGGGATTGGTCTCACAGGCTGACTCCGTGTGTCGGTAAGTAGTGAGTTGGGATTGGTCTCACAGGCTGACTCCGTGTGTCGGTATGTAGTGAGTTGGGATTGGTCTCACAGGCTGACTCCGTGTGTCGGTAAATAGTGAGTTGGGATTGGTCTCACAGGCTGACTCCGTGTGTCGGTAAGTAGTGAGTTGGGATTGGTCTCACAGGCTGACTCCGTGTGTCGGTAAGTAGTGAGTTGGGATTGGTCTCACAGGCTGACTCCGTGTGTCGGTATGTAGTGAGTTGGGATTGGTCTCACAGGCTGACTCCGTGTGTCGGTATGTAGTGAGTTGGGATTGGTCTCACAGGCTGACTCCGTGTGTCGGTAAGTAGTGAGTTGGGATTGGTCTCACAGGCTGACTCCGTGTGTCGGTAAGTAGTGAGTTGGGATTGGTCTCACAGGCTGACTCCGTGTGTCGGTAAGTAGTGAGTTGGGATTGGTCTCACAGGCTGACTCCGTGTGTCGGTATGTAGTGAGTTGGGATTGGTCTCAAGGGCTGACTCCGTGTGTCGGTAAGTAGTGAGTTGGGATTGGTCTCACAGGCTGACTCCGTGTGTCGGTAAATAGTGAGTTGGGATTGGTCTCAAGGGCTGACTCCGTGTGTCGGTAAGTAGTGAGTTGGGATTGGTCTCACAGGCTGACTCCGTGTGTCGGTAAGTAGTGAGTTGGGATTGGTCTCACAGGCTGACTCCGTGTGTCGGTAAGTAGTGAGTTGGGATTGGTCTCACAGGCTGACTCCGTGTGTCGGTAAGTAGTGAGTTTGGATTGGTCTCAAGGGCTGACTCCGTGTGTCGGTATGTAGTGAGTTGGGATTGTTCTCACAGGCTGACTCCGTGTGTCGGTAAGTAGTGAGTTGGGATTGGTCTCACAGGCTGACTCCGTGTGTCGGTAAGTAGTGAGTTGGGATTGGTCTCACAGGCTGACTCCGTGTGTCGGTAAGTAGTGAGTTGGGATTGGTCTCAAGGGCTGACTCCGTGTGTCGGTATGTAGTGAGTTGGGATTGTTCTCACAGGCTGACTCCGTGTGTCGGTAAGTAGTGAGTTGGGATTGTTCTCACAGGCTGACTCCGTGTGTCGGTATGTCAAAGCCCATCAAGTTGGATTTTTTTCTAAAACAAAAGACACCACTTCTTATATGTCCAACTTTTTTTTTAAATTGTGTGGCTTTTTTCCCCTTTTTTTCCCTAACTAGTTTTATGGTAGTTTGTGGAGACGTTTTATTATTGCCTGTTAACTGATATTTTATTTTATTAATATGTTTTCGGTTTAAACGTATTTCATTGTATTTTATCAATTTCTTTCTAGATGGAAAAACAATGTGTCTTCTTTTTTTTCTGACATAAAATCGTACACAGAAACTTTTAGGCTTGGTTGTCACCCCTGATGGGTGTCACCCGGGGCGGCCCGCCCCCTCCCGCACCCCCCAGTGACGCCACTGAGTAGACATGACCAATCATATACACCACGTCTATCTAATTAAACTAATTAAACAACAGAGACATAAAATACGTGATTGCTAGACATGAGATCACTAGGTTCTTGACTTCAAAAACCTCGGCATTCAGCGTAAAATTTAAATGTAATTCCGGTATGCAAGCGTTAGGGAATTTCCGTAATTTGTTTTTATATTGAAATGCCACTGAGTAGGTTGAGTTATTTTTAGCTTGCAAATCTAAGATTTAAAATTCCCAATATTACATGTTAAAGTGAACGTCATTTTGTTGGTGACTTTTGTAGAGGCAAGACTGGTTACAAAAGGTAGGATATCGTTTATTATAGATGAAAATGTTTTTTATTTTCTATACTAAAACATGGGTTAAGAACATTCTTATGTTGAGGCTTTAAAACCTTTTGACTTGTTGTTTAAAAAACTAAATTGTTACTACAAATACATTTATATCGATTAATTTACAAACATATACAAAATTAATATAAAAGACGGGAAAGTGTTATATTTATTGATATGTCATTAAACCCAGGACTATTGAATACTTGAAAAATAAATATAACACTTCTGTCCCTGTAAAAAATTCAGTTTTTACCCTCAAAATAAACTTGTGTATTTCATGCTGATTTGAATCATTAACAGTTTGGAAAATTGTGGAAAACATACAATAACATTTTTCAGTAGGTGTTTAAAAACGCACAATAACATTGTTTGGTAGGTGTAATAAAAACATACAATAACATTGTTCAGTATGTGTAATAAAAACATACAATAACATTGTTCAGTTGGTGTAATAAAACATACAATAACATTGTTCAGTATGTGTAATAAAAACATACAATAACATTGTTCAGTAGGTGTAATAAAAACATTCAATAACATTGTTCAGTAGGTGTAATAAAAACATACAATAACTTTGTTCAGTAGGTGTAATAAAAAAAATCATTAAACATCCGCCTTTACTTAAGTCAATGCGCATGCACAAT
>CALYLW010001374.1:0-144926 GCA_944989445.1 Ampullaceana balthica | reverse complement strand
CAACAACATCTTGCCTACAACTGACAACAACATCATCTTGTCTACAACTGACAACAACATCTTGTCTACAACTGACAACAACATCATCTTGTCTACAACTGACAACAACATCATCTTGCCTACAACTGACAACAACATCGTCTTGCCTACAACTGACAACAACATCATCTTGCCTACAATTGACAACAACATCATCTTGTCTACAACTGACAACAACATCTTGTCTACAACTGACAACAACATCATCTTGTCTACAACTGACAACAACATCTTGTCTACAACTGACAACAACATCATCTTGTCTACAACTGACAACAACATCTTGTCTACAACTGACAACAACATCATCTTGCCTACAACTGACAACAACATCTTGTCTACAACTGACAATAACATCATCTTGCCTACAACTGACAACAACATCTTTAGTTACAACTGACAACAACATCTTGCCTACAACTGACAACAACATCTTGTCTACAACTGACAACAACAACATCTTGCCTACAACTGACAACAACATCATCTTGTCTACAACTGACAACAACATCATCTTGCCTACAACTGACAACAACATCATCTTGTCTACAACTGACAACAACATCATCTTGTCTACAACTGACAACAACATCATCTTGTCTACAACTGACAACAACATCATCTTGCCTACAACTGACAACAACATCATCTTGTCTACAACTGACAACAACATCTTGCCTACAACTGACAACAACATCATCTTGTCTACAACTGACAACAACATCTTGTCTACAACTGACAACAACATCATCTTGCCTACAACTGACAACAACATCTTGTCTACAACTGACAATAACATCATCTTGCCTACAACTGACAACAACATCTTGTCTACAACTGACAACAACATCATCTTGTCTACAACTGACAACAACATCATCTTGCCTACAACTGACAACAACATCTTGTCTACAACTGACAACAACATCATCTTGCCTACAACTGACAACAACATCTTGCCTACAACTGACAACAACATCTTGTCTACAACTGACAATAACATCATCTTGCCTACACCTGACAACAACATCATCTTGTCTACAACTGACAACAACATCTTGTCTACAACTGACAACAACATCATCTTGCCTACAACTGACAACAACATCTTGCCTACAACTGACAACAACATCTTGTCTACAACTGACAATAACATCATTTTTCCTACAACTGACAACAACATCTTGTCTACAACTGACTATAACATCATCTTGCCTACAACTGACAACAACATCATCTTGTCTACAACTGACAACAACATCTTGCCTACAACTGACAACAACATCATCTTGCCTACAACTGACAACAACATCTTGCCTACAACTGACAACAACATCATCTTGCCTACAACTGACAACAACATCATCTTGCCTACAACTGACAACAACAACATCTTGCCTACAACTGACAACAACAACATCTTGCCTACAACTGACAACAACATAATCTTGCCTACAACTGACAACAACATCATCTTGTCTACAACTGACAACAACATCATCTTGTCTACAACTGACAACAACATCATCTTGTCTACAACTGACAACAACATCTTGTCTACAACTGACAACAACATCTTGTCTACAACTGACAACAACATCATCTTGCCTACAACTGACAACAACATCATCTTGTCTACAACTGACAACAACATCATCTTGTCTACAACTGACAACAACATCAACTTGTCTACAACTGACAACAACATCATCTTGCCTACAACTGACAACAACATCATCTTGTCTACAACTGACAACAACATCTTGTCTACAACTGACAACAACATCTTGTCTACAACTGACAACAACATCTTGTCTACAACTGACAACAACAACATCTTGTCTACAACTGACAACAACATCATCTTGCCTACAACTGACAACAACATCTTGCCTACAACTGACAACAACATCATCTTGCCTACAACTGACAACAACATCATCTTGCCTACAACTGACAACAACAACATCTTGCCTACAACTGACAACAACAACATCTTGCCTACAACTGACAACAACATCATCTTGCCTACAACTGACAACAACATCTTGTCTACAACTGACAACAACATCATCTTGCCTACAACTGACAACAACATCATCTTGTCTACAACTGACAACAACATCATCTTGTCTACAACTGACAACAACATCATGTCTACAACTGACAACAACATCATCTTGTCTACAACTGACAACAACATCTTGTCTACAACTGACAACAACATCATCTTGTCTACAACTGACAACAACATCTTGTCTACAACTGACAACAACATCTTGTCTACAACTGACAACAACATCTTGTCTACAACTGACAACAACATCATCTTGCCTACAACTGACAACAACATCTTGTCTACAACTGACAACAACAACATCTTGTCTACAACTGACAACAACAACATCTTGCCTACAACTGACAACAACATCATCTTGCCTACAACTGACAACAACATCTTGCCTACAACTGACAACAACATCTTGTCTACAACTGACAACAACATCATCTTGCCTACAACTGACAACAACATCTTGTCTACAACTGACAACAACAACATCTTGTCTACAACTGACAACAACATCATCTTGCCTACAACTGACAACAACATCTTGCCTACAACTGACAACAACATCTTGTCTACAACTGACAACAACAACATCTTGCCTACAACTGACAACAACATCATCTTGTCTACAACTGACAACAACATCTTGTCTACAACTGACAACAACAACATCTTGCCTAAAACTGACAACAACATCTTGTCTACAACTGACAACAACAACATCTTGTCTACAACTGACAACAACAACATCTTGTCTACAACTGACAACATCATCTTGTCTACAACTGACAACAACATCATCTTGTCTACAACTGACAACAACATCATCTTGTCTACAACTGACAACAACATCATCTTGTCTACAACTGACAACAACATCTTGTCTACAACTGACAACAACATCTTGTCTACAACTGACAACAACAACATCTTGCCTACAACTGACAACAACATCTTGTCTACAACTGACAACAACAACATCTTGCCTACAACTGACAACAACATCATCTTGTCTACAACTGACAACAACATCTTGTCTACAACTGACAACAACAACATCTTGCCTACAACTGACAACAACATCTTGTCTACAACTGACAACAACAACATCTTGCCTACAACTGATAACAACATCATCTTGCCTACAACTGACAACAACATCATCTTGTCTACAACTGACAACAACATCATCTTGTCTACAACTGACAACAACATCAACTTGTCTACAACTGACAACAACATCATCTTGCCTACAACTGACAACAACATCATCTTGTCTACAACTGACAACAACATCTTGTCTACAACTGACAACAACATCTTGTCTACAACTGACAACAACATCTTGTCTACAACTGACAACAACAACATCTTGTCTACAACTGACAACAACATCATCTTGCCTACAACTGACAACAACATCTTGCCTACAACTGACAACAACATCATCTTGCCTACAACTGACAACAACATCATCTTGCCTACAACTGACAACAACAACATCTTGCCTACAACTGACAACAACAACATCTTGCCTACAACTGACAACAACATCATCTTGCCTACAACTGACAACAACATCTTGTCTACAACTGACAACAACATCATCTTGCCTACAACTGACAACAACATCATCTTGTCTACAACTGACAACAACATCATCTTGTCTACAACTGACAACAACATCATGTCTACAACTGACAACAACATCATCTTGTCTACAACTGACAACAACATCTTGTCTACAACTGACAACAACATCATCTTGTCTACAACTGACAACAACATCTTGTCTACAACTGACAACAACATCTTGTCTACAACTGACAACAACATCTTGTCTACAACTGACAACAACATCATCTTGCCTACAACTGACAACAACATCTTGTCTACAACTGACAACAACAACATCTTGTCTACAACTGACAACAACAACATCTTGCCTACAACTGACAACAACATCATCTTGCCTACAACTGACAACAACATCTTGCCTACAACTGACAACAACATCTTGTCTACAACTGACAACAACATCATCTTGCCTACAACTGACAACAACATCTTGTCTACAACTGACAACAACAACATCTTGTCTACAACTGACAACAACATCATCTTGCCTACAACTGACAACAACATCTTGCCTACAACTTACAACAACATCTTGTCTACAACTGACAACAACAACATCTTGCCTACAACTGACAACAACATCATCTTGTCTACAACTGACAACAACATCTTGTCTACAACTGACAACAACAACATCTTGCCTAAAACTGACAACAACATCTTGTCTACAACTGACAACAACAACATCTTGTCTACAACTGACAACAACAACATCTTGTCTACAACTGACAACATCATCTTGTCTACAACTGACAACAACATCATCTTGTCTACAACTGACAACAACATCATCTTGTCTACAACTGACAACAACATCATCTTGTCTACAACTGACAACAACATCTTGTCTACAACTGACAACAACATCTTGTCTACAACTGACAACAACAACATCTTGCCTACAACTGACAACAACATCTTGTCTACAACTGACAACAACAACATCTTGCCTACAACTGACAACAACATCATCTTGTCTACAACTGACAACAACATCTTGTCTACAACTGACAACAACAACATCTTGCCTACAACTGACAACAACATCTTGTCTACAACTGACAACAACAACATCTTGCCTACAACTGATAACAACATCTTGTCTACAACTGACAACAACAACATCTTGTCTACAACTGACAACAACAACATCTTGTCTACAACTGACAACAACATCTTGTCTACAACTGACAACAACAACATCTTGCCTACAACTGACAACAACATCTTGTCTACAACTGACAACAACAACATCTTGCCTACAACTGACAACAACATCTTGTCTACAACTGACAACAACAACATCTTGTCTACAACTGACAACAACAACATCTTGTCTACAACTGACAACAACATCATCTTGTCTACAACTGACAACAACATCATCTTGTCTACAACTGACAACAACATCATCTTGTCTACAACTGACAACAACATCTTGTCTACAACTGACAACAACATCTTGTCTACAACTGACAACAACAACATCTTGTCTACAACTGACAACAACAACATCTTGTCTACAACTGACAACAACAACATCTTGTCTACAACTGACAACAACATCTTGTCTACAACTGACAACAACATCTTGTCTACAACTGACAACAACATCTTGTCTACAACTGACAACAACATTTTGTCTACAACTGACAACAACAACATCTTGTCTACAACTGACAACAACAACATCTTGTCTACAACTAACAACAACATCTTGTCTACAACTGACAACAACAACATCTTGTCTACAACTGACAACAACATCATCTTGTCTACAACTGACAACAACAACATCTTGTCTACAACTGACAACAACAACATCTTGTCTACAACTGACAACAACATCATCTTGTCTACAACTGACAACAACAACATCTTGTCTACAACTGACAACAACATCATCTTGTCTACAACTGACAACAACATCATTTTGCCTACAACTGACAACAACAACATCTTGTCTACAACTGACAACAACATCATCTTGTCTACAACTGACAACAACATCATCTTGTCTACAACTGACAACAACAACATCTTGTCTACAACTGACAACATCATCTTGTCTACAACTGACAACAACAACATCTTGTCTACAACTGACAACAACATCTTGTCTACAACTGACAACAACATCATCTTGTCTACAACTGACAACAACAACATCTTGCCTAAACTGACAACATCATCTTGTCTACAACTGACAACAACATCTTGTCTACAACTGACAACAACATCATCTTGTCTACAACTGACAACAACATCTTGTCTACAACTGACAACATCATCTTGTCTACAACTGACAACAACATCTTGTCTACAACTGACAATAACATCATCTTGTCTACAACAGACAACAACATCTTGTCTACAACTGACAACATCATCTTGTCTACAACTGACAACAACATCATCTTGCCTACAACTGACAACATCATTTTGTCTACAACTGACAACATCATCTTGTCTACACCTGACAACAACAACATCTTGTCTACAACTGACAACAACATCTTGTCTACAACTGACAACAACATCATCTTGTCTACAACTGACAACAACAACATCTTGCCTACAACTGACAACATCATCTTGTCTACAACTGACAACAACATCTTGTCTACAACTGACAACAACATCATCTTGTCTACAACTGACAACAACATCTTGTCTACAACTGACAACAACATCATCTTGTCTACAACTGACAACAACATCTTGTCTACAACTGACAACAACAACATCTTGTCTACAACTGACAACAACATCTTGTCTACAACTGACAACATCATCTTGTCTACAACTGACAACAACAACATCTTGCCTACAACTGACAACATCATCTTGTCTACAACTGACAACAACAACATCTTGCCTACAACTGACAACAACATCATCTTGTCTACAACTGACAACAACATCATCTTGTCTACAACTGACAACAACATCATCTTGTCTACAACTGACAACATCATCTTGTCTACAACTGACAACATCATCTTGTCTACAACTGACAACAACATCATCTTGTCTACAACTGACAACAACATCTTGTCTACAACTGACAACATCATCTTGTCTACAACTGACAACAACAACATCTTGCCTACAACTGACAACATCATCTTGTCTACAACTGACAACAACATCATCTTGTCTACAACTGACAACAACATCATCTTGTCTACAACTGACAACAACAACATTTTGTCTACAACTGACAACAACAACATCTTGCCTACAACTGACAACATCATCTTGTCTACAACTGACAACAACATCTTGTCTACAACTGACAACAACATCTTGTCTACAACTGACAACAACATCTTGTCTACAACTGACAACAACAACATCTTGTCTACAACTGACAACAACATCTTGTCTACAACTGACAACAACATCATCTTGCCTACAACTGACAACAACATCTTGTCTACAACTGACAACAACAACATCTTGTCTACAACTGACAACAACATCATCTTGCCTACAACTGACAACAACATCTTGCCTACAACTGACAACAACATCTTGTCTACAACTGACAACAACAACATCTTGTCTACAACTGACAAAAACAACATCTTGTCTACAACTGACAACAACATCTTGTCTACAACTGACAACAACATCTTGTCTACAACTGACAACAACAACATCTTGTCTACAACTGACAACATCATCTTGTCTACAACTGACAACAACATCATCTTGTCTACAACTGACAACAACATCATCTTGTCTACAACTGACAACAACATCATCTTGTCTACAACTGACAACAACATCTTGTCTACAACTGACAACAACATCTTGTCTACAACTGACAACAACAACATCTTGCCTACAACTGACAACAACATCTTGTCTACAACTGACAACAACAACATCTTGCCTACAACTGACAACAACATCATCTTGTCTACAACTGACAACAACATCTTGTCTACAACTGACAACAACAACATCTTGCCTACAACTGACAACAACATCTTGTCTACAACTGACAACAACAACATCTTGCCTACAACTGATAACAACATCTTGTCTACAACTGACAACAACAACATCTTGTCTACAACTGACAACAACAACATCTTGTCTACAACTGACAACAACATCTTGTCTACAACTGACAACAACAACATCTTGCCTACAACTGACAACAACATCTTGTCTACAACTGACAACAACAACATCTTGCCTACACCTGACAACAACATCTTGTCTACAACTGACAACAACAACATCTTGTCTACAACTGACAACAACAACATCTTGTCTACAACTGACAACAACATCATCTTGTCTACAACTGACAACAACATCATCTTGTCTACAACTGACAACAACATCATCTTGTCTACAACTGACAATAACATCATCTTGTCTACAACTGACAACAACATCATCTTGTCTACAACTGACAACAACATCATCTTGTCTACAACTGACAACAACAACATCTTGTCTACAACTGACAACAACATCTTGTCTACAACTGACAACAACATCATCTTGTCTACAACTGACAACAACAACATCTTGTCTACAACTGACAACAACAACATCTTGTCTACAACTGACAACAACATCTTGTCTACAACTGACAACAACATCTTGTCTACAACTGACAACAACAACATCTTGTCTACAACTGACAACAACAACATCTTGTCTACAACTGACAACAACAACATCTTGTCTACAACTGACAACAACATCTTGTCTACAACTGACAACAACATCTTGTCTACAACTGACAACAACATCTTGTCTACAACTGACAACAACATTTTGTCTACAACTGACAACAACAACATCTTGTCTACAACTGACAACAACAACATCTTGTCTACAACTGACAACAACATCTTGTCTACAACTGACAACAACAACATCTTGTCTACAACTGACAACAACATCATCTTGTCTACAACTGACAACAACAACATCTTGTCTACAACTGACAACAACAACATCTTGTCTACAACTGACAACAACAACATCTTGTCTACAACTGACAACAACAACATCTTGTCTACAACTGACAACATCATCTTGTCTACAACTGACAACAACAACATCTTGTCTACAACTGACAACAACATCTTGTCTACAACTGACAACAACATCTTGTCTACAACTGACAACAACATCATCTTGTCTACAACTGACAACAACAACATCTTGTCTACAACTGACAACATCATCTTGTCTACAACTGACAACAACAACATCTTGTCTACAACTGACAACAACATCTTGTCTACAACTGACAACAACATCATCTTGTCTACAACTGACAACAACAACATCTTGCCTACAACTGACAACAACATCATCTTGTCTACAACTGACAACAACATCTTGTCTACAACTGACAACATCATCTTGTCTACAACTGACAACAACAACATCTTGCCTACAACTGACAACATCATCTTGTCTACAACTGACAACAACATCATCTTGTCTACAACTGACAACAACATCATCTTGTCTACAACTGACAACAACAACATTTTGTCTACAACTGACAACAACAACATCTTGCCTACAACTGACAACATCATCTTGTCTACAACTGACAACAACATCTTGTCTACAACTGACAACAACATCTTGTCTACAACTGACAACAACATCTTGTCTACAACTGACAACAACAACATCTTGTCTACAACTGACAACAACATCTTGTCTACAACTGACAACAACATCATCTTGCCTACAACTGACAACAACATCTTGTCTACAACTGACAACAACAACATCTTGTCTACAACTGACAACAACATCATCTTGCCTACAACTGACAACAACATCTTGCCTACAACTGACAACAACATCTTGTCTACAACTGACAACAACAACATCTTGTCTACAACTGACAAAAACAACATCTTGTCTACAACTGACAACAACATCTTGTCTACAACTGACAACAACATCTTGTCTACAACTGACAACAACAACATCTTGTCTACAACTGACAACATCATCTTGTCTACAACTGACAACAACAACATCTTGCCTACACCTGACAACAACATCTTGTCTACAACTGACAACAACAACATCTTGTCTACAACTGACAACAACAACATCTTGTCTACAACTGACAACAACATCATCTTGTCTACAACTGACAACAACATCATCTTGTCTACAACTGACAACAACATCATCTTGTCTACAACTGACAATAACATCATCTTGTCTACAACTGACAACAACATCATCTTGTCTACAACTGACAACAACATCATCTTGTCTACAACTGACAACAACAACATCTTGTCTACAACTGACAACAACATCTTGTCTACAACTGACAACAACATCATCTTGTCTACAACTGACAACAACAACATCTTGTCTACAACTGACAACAACAACATCTTGTCTACAACTGACAACAACATCTTGTCTACAACTGACAACAACATCTTGTCTACAACTGACAACAACAACATCTTGTCTACAACTGACAACAACAACATCTTGTCTACAACTGACAACAACAACATCTTGTCTACAACTGACAACAACATCTTGTCTACAACTGACAACAACATCTTGTCTACAACTGACAACAACATCTTGTCTACAACTGACAACAACATTTTGTCTACAACTGACAACAACAACATCTTGTCTACAACTGACAACAACAACATCTTGTCTACAACTGACAACAACATCTTGTCTACAACTGACAACAACAACATCTTGTCTACAACTGACAACAACATCATCTTGTCTACAACTGACAACAACAACATCTTGTCTACAACTGACAACAACAACATCTTGTCTACAACTGACAACAACAACATCTTGTCTACAACTGACAACAACAACATCTTGTCTACAACTGACAACATCATCTTGTCTACAACTGACAACAACAACATCTTGTCTACAACTGACAACAACATCTTGTCTACAACTGACAACAACATCTTGTCTACAACTGACAACAACATCATCTTGTCTACAACTGACAACAACAACATCTTGTCTACAACTGACAACATCATCTTGTCTACAACTGACAACAACAACATCTTGTCTACAACTGACAACAACATCTTGTCTACAACTGACAACAACATCATCTTGTCTACAACTGACAACAACAACATCTTGCCTACAACTGACAACAACATCATCTTGTCTACAACTGACAACAACATCATCTTGTCTACAACTGACAACAACATCTTGTCTACAACTGACAACAACATCTTGTCTACAACTGACAACATCATCTTGTCTACAACTGACAACAACATCTTGTCTACAACTGACAACAACATCATCTTGTCTACAACTGACAACAACATCTTGTCTACAACTGACAACAACATCTTGTCTACAACTGACAACATCATCTTGCCTACAACTGACAACAACATCTTGTCTACAACTGACAACAACATCATCTTGTCTACAACTGACAACAACATCTTGTCTACAACTGACAACATCATCTTGTCTACAACTGACAACAACATCTTGTCTACAACTGACAACAACATCATCTTGTCTACAACTGACAACAACATCTTGTCTACAACTGACAACATCATCTTGTCTACAACTGACAACAACATCATCTTGCCTACAACTGACAACATCATCTTGTCTACAACTGACAACATCATCTTGTCTACAACTGACAACAACAACATCTTGTCTACAACTGACAACAACAACATCTTGTCTACAACTGACAACATCATCTTGTCTACAACTGACAACAACAACATCTTGTCTACAACTGACAACAACATCTTGTCTACAACTGACAACAACATCATCTTGTCTACAACTGACAACAACAACATCTTGCCTACAACTGACAACAACATCATCTTGTCTACAACTGACAACAACATCTTGTCTACAACTGACAACATCATCTTGTCTACAACTGACAACAACAACATCTTGCCTACAACTGACAACATCATCTTGTCTACAACTGACAACAACATCATCTTGTCTACAACTGACAACAACATCATCTTGTCTACAACTGACAACAACAACATTTTGTCTACAACTGACAACAACAACATCTTGCCTACAACTGACAACATCATCTTGTCTACAACTGACAACAACATCTTGTCTACAACTGACAACAACATCTTGTCTACAACTGACAACAACATCTTGTCTACAACTGACAACAACAACATCTTGTCTACAACTGACAACAACATCTTGTCTACAACTGACAACAACATCATCTTGCCTACAACTGACAACAACATCTTGTCTACAACTGACAACAACAACATCTTGTCTACAACTGACAACAACATCATCTTGCCTACAACTGACAACAACATCTTGCCTACAACTGACAACAACATCTTGTCTACAACTGACAACAACAACATCTTGTCTACAACTGACAAAAACAACATCTTGTCTACAACTGACAACAACATCTTGTCTACAACTGACAACAACATCTTGTCTACAACTGACAACAACAACATCTTGTCTACAACTGACAACATCATCTTGTCTACAACTGACAACAACAACATCTTGCCTACACCTGACAACAACATCTTGTCTACAACTGACAACAACAACATCTTGTCTACAACTGACAACAACAACATCTTGTCTACAACTGACAACAACATCATCTTGTCTACAACTGACAACAACATCATCTTGTCTACAACTGACAACAACATCATCTTGTCTACAACTGACAATAACATCATCTTGTCTACAACTGACAACAACATCATCTTGTCTACAACTGACAACAACATCATCTTGTCTACAACTGACAACAACAACATCTTGTCTACAACTGACAACAACATCTTGTCTACAACTGACAACAACATCATCTTGTCTACAACTGACAACAACAACATCTTGTCTACAACTGACAACAACAACATCTTGTCTACAACTGACAACAACATCTTGTCTACAACTGACAACAACATCTTGTCTACAACTGACAACAACAACATCTTGTCTACAACTGACAACAACAACATCTTGTCTACAACTGACAACAACAACATCTTGTCTACAACTGACAACAACATCTTGTCTACAACTGACAACAACATCTTGTCTACAACTGACAACAACATCTTGTCTACAACTGACAACAACATTTTGTCTACAACTGACAACAACAACATCTTGTCTACAACTGACAACAACAACATCTTGTCTACAACTGACAACAACATCTTGTCTACAACTGACAACAACAACATCTTGTCTACAACTGACAACAACATCATCTTGTCTACAACTGACAACAACAACATCTTGTCTACAACTGACAACAACAACATCTTGTCTACAACTGACAACAACAACATCTTGTCTACAACTGACAACAACAACATCTTGTCTACAACTGACAACATCATCTTGTCTACAACTGACAACAACAACATCTTGTCTACAACTGACAACAACATCTTGTCTACAACTGACAACAACATCTTGTCTACAACTGACAACAACATCATCTTGTCTACAACTGACAACAACAACATCTTGTCTACAACTGACAACATCATCTTGTCTACAACTGACAACAACAACATCTTGTCTACAACTGACAACAACATCTTGTCTACAACTGACAACAACATCATCTTGTCTACAACTGACAACAACAACATCTTGCCTACAACTGACAACAACATCATCTTGTCTACAACTGACAACAACATCATCTTGTCTACAACTGACAACAACACATCTTGTCTACAACTGACAACAACATCTTGTCTACAACTGACAACATCATCTTGTCTACAACTGACAACAACATCTTGTCTACAACTGACAACAACATCATCTTGTCTACAACTGACAACAACATCTTGTCTACAACTGACAACAACATCTTGTCTACAACTGACAACATCATCTTGCCTACAACTGACAACAACATCTTGTCTACAACTGACAACAACATCATCTTGTCTACAACTGACAACAACATCTTGTCTACAACTGACAACATCATCTTGTCTACAACTGACAACAACATCTTGTCTACAACTGACAACAACATCATCTTGTCTACAACTGACAACAACATCTTGTCTACAACTGACAACATCATCTTGTCTACAACTGACAACAACATCATCTTGCCTACAACTGACAACATCATCTTGTCTACAACTGACAACATCATCTTGTCTACAACTGACAACAACAACATCTTGTCTACAACTGACAACAACATCTTGTCTACAACTGACAACAACATCATCTTGTCTACAACTGACAACAACAACATCTTGCCTACAACTGACAACAACAACATCTTGTCTACAACTGACAACAACATCATCTTGTCTACAACTGACAACAACATCATCTTGTCTACAACTGACAACAACATCTTGTCTACAACTGACAACAACATCATCTTGTCTACAACTGACAACAACATCTTGTCTACAACTGACAACAACATCATCTTGTCTACAACTGACAACAACATCTTGTCTACAACTGACAACAACAACATCTTGTCTACAACTGACAACACAACATCTTGTCTACAACTGACAACAACAACATCTTGTCTACAACTGACAACAACAACATCTTGCCTACAACTGACAACAACATCTTGTCTACAACTGACAACAACATCATCTTGTCTACAACTGACAACAACATCTTGTCTACAACTGACAACAACATCATCTTGTCTACAACTGACAACAACATCATCTTGTCTACAACTGACAACATCATCTTGTCTACAACTGACAACATCATCTTGTCTACAACTGACAACAACATCATCTTGTCTACAACTGACAACAACATCTTGTCTACAACTGACAACATCATCTTGTCTACAACTGACAACAACAACATCTTGCCTACAACTGACAACATCATCTTGTCTACAACTGACAACAACATCATCTTGCCTACAACTGACAACAACATCATCTTGCCTACAACTGACAACAACATCATCTTGTCTACAACTGACAACAACATCATCTTGTCTACAACTGACAACAACATCATCTTGTCTACAACTGACAACAACATCATCTTGTCTACAACTGACAACAACATCTTGTCTACAACTGACAACAACATCATCTTGTCTACAACTGACAACAACAACATCTTGTCTACAACTGACAACAACAACATCTTGTCTACAACTGACAACAACAACATCTTGTCTACAACTGACAACAACAACATCTTGTCTACAACTGACAACAACAACATCTTGTCTACAACTGACAACAACAACATCTTGTCTACAACTGACAACAACATCATCTTGTCTACAACTGACAACAACATCTTGTCTACAACTGACAACAACATCATCTTGTCTACAACTGACAACAACATCATCTTGTCTACAACTGACAACAACATCTTGTCTACAACTGACAACAACATCATCTTGTCTACAACTGACAACAACAACATCTTGTCTACAACTGACAACAACAACATCTTGTCTACAACTGACAACAACAACATCTTGTCTACAACTGACAACAACATCTTGTCTACAACTGACAACAACATCATCTTGCCTACAACTGACAACAACAACATCTTGTCTACAACTGACAACAACATCATCTTGTCTACAACTGACAACAACATCTTGTCTACAACTGACAACAACAACATCTTGTCTACAACTGACAACAACATCATCTTGTCTACAACTGACAACAACATCATCTTGTCTACAACTGACAACAACATCTTGTCTACAACTGACAATAACATCTTGTCTACAACTGACAACAACATCTTGTCTACAACTGACAATAACATCATCTTGCCTACAACTGACAACAACATCATCTTGTCTACAACTGACAACAACATCTTGTCTACAACTGACAACAACATCATCTTGTCTACAACTGACAACAACATCTTGTCTACAACTGACAACAACATCATCTTGTCTACAACTGACAACAACATCATCTTGTCTACAACTGACAACATCATCCTCTTGCCTACAACTGACAACAACATCTTGTCTACAACTGACAACAACAACATCTTGTCTACAACTGACAACAACATCATCTTGTCTACAACTGACAACAACAACATCTTGTCTACAACTGACAACAACAACATCTTGTCTACAACTGACAACAACAACATCTTGCCTACAACTGACAACAACATCTTGTCTACAACTGACAACAACATCATCTTGTCTACAACTGACAACAACATCATCTTGTCTACAACTGACAACAACATCTTGTCTACAACTGACAACAACATCTTGTCTACAACTGACAACAACAACATCTTGTCTACAACTGACAACAACAACATCTTGTCTACAACTGACAACAACAACATCTTGTCTACAACTGACAACAACAACATCTTGTCTACAACTGACAACAACATCTTGTCTACAACTGACAACAACATCATCTTGTCTACAACTGACAACAACAACATCTTGCCTACAACTGACAACAACATCTTGTCTACAACTGACAACAACATCATCTTGCCTACAACTGACAACAACAACATCTTGTCTACAACTGACAACAACATCATCTTGTCTACAACTGACAACAACATCTTGTCTACAACTGACAACAACAACATCTTGTCTACAACTGACAACAACATCATCTTGCCTACAACTGACAACAACATCATCTTGTCTACAACTGACAACAACATCATCTTGTCTACAACTGACAACAACATACATCTTGTCTACAACTGACAACAACATCATCTTGTCTACAACTGACAACAACAACATCTTGTCTACAACTGACAACAACAACATCTTGTCTACAACTGACAACAACAACATCTTGCCTACAACTGACAACAACAACATCTTGTCTACAACTGACAACAACAACATCTTGTCTACAACTGACAACAACAACATCTTGCCTACAACTGACAACAACATCTTGTCTACAACTGACAACAACATCATCTTGTCTACAACTGACAACAACATCATCGTGCCAACAAATTACAGCATCATCATCTTTCCTACAACTGACAAGATCATCTTGCCAGATACCTGAGACGCGCATATGCTGCTCGATTATAAAAGAAAATCCACCAGCCGCTGGCTCGTGGAATGTTGATTAAACAAACCTCTTTACATCAAATTTCTCTTTACATTGACATTTATGTTTTGCGTAGGTTTGGAATGAGTGCTCACAAAGAGAGCTTGCGTTGTCTAGTTTAGGACGTAATTTGTATTTTTAATTTATAGAATTAATTTGCTGTGTCTTTCATTCCGTATGGCTACGGTATGGGCTCTTTATTAACGCGTATGAAAATGTTTGCAAATGTGTATGTTATATCTTGAAATATTAATGTAATGTTTGGAAATATGAATTTAATGTTTGAAAATGCGAATGCAGTGTTTCAAAACTTGAATGGCTAATTTAAAAATATGAATGTAATTTTGACATTTTGAATATAAAGATTGAATATGTGAATGATATATTTAATTTAAAAACCCCGTAAAAAAACAAGTTTTTTACTATAAATCCTTTATGTAAGAGACGTAACTAAAAGAATGTTCATTATAATACGCAGCGCAAGACCATCCAACAATACAAAATTGTAGTTGTGTCGTAAAACATGTTTAATACAATGCGCACCGATCAGGAATATGTTTATAAAAAGTGTGGTCAATAAAATACTCACCTAATTGCGCGACAGAAAGGATGTTCAATATAATGCGCACTCTCACACTATCTCAAAAATTTAACATGATACATAGAGATAAATAAAATAATCTAAAAATTCAATAATTTAATTACGGTACATGCGATCTATCTGAAATTTTGATACATCGTTTTTATCATTAGCACAAAACTGCCTACAAAATTTCAGCTCGCTAGCTTACGAGGAAGTGGGTTAAAAATCGATCCAAAGTTTTGGAGACAAGCAAGCATGCAAGCAAGCAAGGGTTCAGACACCACGAGTTAATATAATGGATTTAATTTTTAAAAAATATGAATATGTATAAATTTTGAAAATATCAATGTAATGTTTGAAAATATGAATGTAATTTTGAAAATATTATTGTTATGTTTGAAAATATGAATGCGATGTTAATATTCGATTGTTTCATGATATGTAATTTTTAATTAATTGATTTGCCATGTCACTATTTAGTGGTTATTATTTCAAGGTTAAATGTTGAATATTTCAGCTGTTTTCATCAAGTACAAACATTTCAGCTGTTTTCATCAAGTACAAACATTTCAGCTGTTTTCATCAAGTACAAACATTTCAGCTGTTTTCATCAAGTACAAACATTTCAGCTGTTTTCATCAAGTACAAACATTTCAGCTGTTTTCATCAAGTACAAACATTTCAGCTGTTTTCATCAAGTACAAACATTTCAGCTGTTTTCATCAAGTACAAACATTTCAGCTGTTTTCATCAAGTACAAACATTTCAGCTGTTTTCATCAAGTACAAACATTTCAGCTGTTTTCATCAAGTACAAACATTTCAGCTGTTTTCATCAAGTACAAACATTTCAGCTGTTTTCATCAAGTACAAACATTTCAGCTGTTTTCATCAAGTACAAACATTTCAGCTGTTTTCATCAAGTACAAACATTTCAGCTGTTTTCATCAAGTACAAACATTTCAGCTGTTTTCATGAAGTACAAACATTTCAGCTGTTTTCATCAAGTACAAATATTTCAGCTGTTTTCATCAAGTACAAATATTTCAGCTGTTTTCATCAAGTACAAACATTTCAGCTGTTTTCATCAAGTACAAACATTTTAGCTGTTTTCATCAAGTACAAACATTTCAGCTGTTTTCATCAAGTACAAACATTTCAGCTGTTTTCATCAAGTACAAACATTTCAGCTGTTTTCATCAAGTACAAACATTTCAGCTGTTTTCATCAAGTACAAACATTTCAGCTGTTTTCATCAAGTACAAACATTTCAGCTGTTTTCATCAAGTACAAACATTTCAGCTGTTTTCATCAAGTACAAATATTTCAGCTGTTTTCATCAAGTACAAACATTTCAGCTGTTTTCATCAAGTACAAACATTTCAGCTGTTTTCATCAAGTACAAACATTTCAGCTGTTTTCATCAAGTACAAACATTTCAGCTGTTTTCATCAAGTACAAACATTTCAGCTGTTTTCATCAAGTACAAACATTTCAGCTGTTTTCATCAAGTACAAATATTTCAGCTGTTTTCATCAAGTACAAACATTTCAGCTGTTTTCATCAAGTACAAATTGGGATTTAGGAAAAAATTACCTTTATAGCGTTCGTAAGAAGGATTTACTTTTAAAATAAATAAATTCAATAAAGATATTAAAAACATTTTTTATTATCATCAAGAAAATTGACTGAACGCTTTGGGATTAATATAATAGCACTGAGAATGTCGGATCAAGATTGCGCGTGGCCCCTGGCTGCATTTCCACCTGGGGCCCGGTAAAGCCACCTTTATTATACAATATAATAAGTTTGGGCCCTTGAATCATTGGGGGGCCCAGACTTTAGCCCAATCAGCCCCCCTTAATCCACCGTAGAGTAGTATATTATTATAATGTTAGGACTTACCGGAGTTTTTGCGCGCTATTGATGGTTATGGTGATTTGGCGCACGATGCTTGTTCTATTGAACTCAATGTTATATTATGACGCGGTGTTAGGGGATTTGACGTGGTGGGGGACAAGTAGTAAGTTGTACCATAGAAGTTGTAGGAGTATGAACCTAAGTAGTAAGTTGCAACAGAAGTTGTAGGAGTATGAACCTTAGGGCCGTACATAAATGACGTCACTCGATTTCGGGCGATTTTTAACTTCCCCTTCCTTCCCCCTGGTCACACGTTGTCACAAAAACAACTTAGACCCCACCCCCTCCATTATGACGTCAGCAAGCTTCCCCCCCGGCCCCCCCCCCTTTTCCAATAAAAGCCGTATTTTCTATTTGAAAATGAGCATGTTTCAAATCACACATTTGTCGTTTAAGTATGTTTATAGTGCGAGGGTGCACTCTAATATCTTAATATGCGTGAAGCCATGTAAACGTCATTAAATAAATTGTAGGCAATCAAATATTAAAGTGGAACTTTTATTCAAATCTGCGCGTATTGACGTGACGTCATATTTCTTACACATCCCCTCCTCCTCATCCCACATCGTCACAGATGTGTGACTCCCCTCCTCCCCCTGGCGTGTGACGTCATTTATGGACGACCCACTAGCAGGTATATGATTGGTGTTGTTGAGTTTGTGGAACTGTCTCAAGTGGTCTCATTTATAATAAAACGAGACCGTAACAAATAAGTGGTCTCATCAATAATAAAACCAGACCGTAACAAATAAGTGGTCTCATCAATAATAAAACCAGACAGTAACAAATAAGTGGTCTCGTCAATAATAAAACCAGACAGTAACAAATAAGTGGTCTCGTCAATAATAAAACCAGACCGTAACAAATAAGGGGTCTCATCAATAATAAAACCAGACCGTAACAAATAAGCAAAGACTGAAGCGGATCTTGACCACATTTCGGTTTGTAACTGAAAATAAAAAATTTAAGCCATCTACATCAAATCCAATGTCCCGTTACCATTGACCATACACTGGCCCTTTCTTTAAATGGAAATCCTTCTAAAATCTCACTGTGTTGTCCTTCACAGACGTGGACTATGGAGCTCCCAAGCACGAGTCTGATGACGTTAGACCAAGGGAAACCTTCAAGGTGCTTGATTCCGTGTAAGGCATGCTTTCTTGAAAATGACGACATACGGATTGGTGTGGAGTACAGGTAAGTGATCATTTATGTTGAAGAATTTCACCACCAGCAATCAGGATGTGTGGTCTTAACTAAGGCTCAACTCCCGAGTTCAGGACATTAGCTGTCTGTTCTCTTAGCTGCTTCTTATAATTTATTCTTTTATCCTCTTGGGCTGAAGTGAAATTCCGTCGATTTCAAAGATGAACTAATCTCAAGATACGTGCCACTTCAGATATGTAACTAGTGTTTGTCTATATTCAGAGTTTAAAGTTGATGTCAAGGTCAACTGGATTAACCCTTTAACCAGCTTTATAGGGATCTCACCCTGGAAAACAGCACCCCTGTAGTTAGTTCACGTAGTAGAACCTGCAGATGTACACGTCATTCCTGGCCGCTAGAAGGCGTGATGAGGATGGTGTGTCTTTTCACGGGTGGAAACTAACCTCTTTGTACCATAGACTAGAGCAGGGGTCGGGAAACTATGGCTCGCGAGCCGGATGTGGCTCTATTGAAGGCTGGATCTGGCTCCCAGACACATGTTCGATTTTTTTTTAAACAGCAACGTTTATTCAGACTCCTTTGATTTACATATTAATTGCATACAAAAACAGCAAAACAATGATATTAAAATGAATTCAAAGACATAATTATTGTTCTTTTAGTGTTGAAATTACACAAAATGCACACATTTGATAATTATTTGAATTTTTACTTTTAAACATAATGTATGGCTCTCAAAGAATTACTTTTCAAAATATGTGGTGTGTATGGCTCTCTCAGACAAAAAGTTTCCCGACCGCTGGACTAGAGTCACTGGTGTTTACTGCATTAAATGATCGTTGTTTCTTCCCGACAATGGCTTAGAGCGAGGTGGAATGTACACACTAAGCACATGGAATGTACACACTAAGCACATGGAATGTACACACCAAATGCATAGAATGTACACACTAAGCACATGGAATGTACACACCAAATGCATAGAATGTACACACTAAGCACATAGAATGTACAGACTAATCACTAGAATGTACACACTAAGCACATGTAATGTACACACTAGGCACTTGGAGAGTACACTAAACACTTTTGTAAGGTTTGTCAGTGTAAATCAAGTAGTAAGGGGTCAGGAGGAGAGGTGGATTAAACCCCGATGTCGACATTTTGTTACCGGTATGTTTTTTATGGCCGGAGACTATGTAAAATAGCTGACGATTTTTTATTATGGAAATACTAAAAAATAATCGTGGCCCACGCAGGGAAACACGATCTCTAGCAACGCTTTACTGCAGTCTGTCTGAACCAAAGAAGGGCAATCACTTCTGTAACTGTAAGTTGCCGGAGTTGATGGTCACAGGAAAAAATCCCTTGGGGTACACTCCTTTGAATAAGCTGATAAAAATTATGTAACACAGTCTTCTGAAAGTTTGAATGAAGTATAACAACAAAGACATTATTTTTATTTAAGAGATATTTTGAACACCAGAGCTCTTCAAGCATGCTGGACTAGCATGGACAGTTGGCTGGACTAGCATGGACAGTTGGCTGGACTAGCATGGACAGTTGGCTGGACTAGCGTGGACAGTTGGCTGGACTAGCGTGGACAGTTGTCTGGTCTATCATGGGCTGTTAGCTGGACTAGCTTGGGCTGTTAGCTGGACTAGCTTGGACAGTTGGCTGGACTAGCGTGGACTGTTAGCTGGACTAGCGTGGACAGTTGGCTGGACTAGCGTGGACAGTTGGCTGGTCTATCATGGGCTGTTAGCTGGACTAGCGTGGACAGTTAGCTGGACTAGCGTGGACAGTTGGCTGGACTAGCGTGGACAGTTGGCTGGTCTATCATGGGCTGTTAGCTGGACTAGCGTGGACTGTTAGCTGGACTAGCGTGGACAGTTGGCTGGACTAGCGTGGACAGTTGGCTGGTCTATCATGGGCTGTTAGCTGGACTAGCGTGGACTGTTAGCTGGACTAGCATGGGCTGTTAGCTGGACTAGCGTGGACTGTTAGCTGGACTAGCGTGGACTGTTAGCTGGACTAGCGTGGACTGTTAGCTGGACTAGCGTGGACTGTTAGCTGGACTAGCGTGGACTGTTAGCTGGACTAGCGTGGACTGTTAGCTGGACTAGCATGGGCTGTTAGCTGGACTAGCGTGGACTGTTAGCTGGACTAGCGTGGACTGTTAGCTGGACTAGCGTGGACTGTTAGCTGGACTAGCGTGGACTGTTAGCTGGACTAGCGTGGACTGTTAGCTGGACTAGCGTGGACTGTTAGCTGGACTAGCGTGGACTGTTAGATGGACTACCGTGGACTGTTAGCTGGACTAGCGTGGACTGTTAGCTGGACTAGCGTGGACTGTTAGATGGACTACCGTGGACTGTTAGCTGGACTAGCGTGGACTGTTAGCTGGACTAGCGTGGACTGTTAGCTGGACTAGCGTGGACTGTTAGCTGGACTAGCATGGGCTGTTAGCTGGACTACCGTGGACTGTTAGCTGGACTAGCGTGGACTGTTAGCTGGACTAGCGTGGACTGTTAGCTGGACTAGCATGGGCTGTTAGCTGGACTAGCGTGGACTGTTAGCTGGACTAGCGTGGACTGTTAGCTGGACTAGCGTGGACAGTTAGCTGGACTAGCGTGGACTGTTAGCTGGACTAGCGTGGACAGTTGGCTGGACTAGCGTGGACAGTTGGCTGGTCTATCATGGGCTGTTAGCTGGACTACCGTGGACTGTTAGCTGGACTAGCGTGGACTGTTAGCTGGACTAGCGTGGACAGTTGGCTGGACTAGCGTGGTTAGTTGGCTGGTCTATCATGGGCTGTTAGCTGGACTAGCGTTGACTGTTAGCTGGACTAGCATGGGCTGTTAGCTGGACTAGCGTGGACTGTTAGCTGGACTAGCGTGGACAGTTGGCTGGACTAGCGTGGACAGTTGGCTGGTCTATCATGGGCTGTTAGCTGGACTACCGTGGACTGTTAGCTGGACTACCGTGGACTGTTAGCTGGACTAGCGTGGACTGTTAGCTGGACTAGCGTGGACTGTTAGCTGGACTAGCGTGGACAGTTGGCTGGACTAGCGTGGACAGTTGGCTGGTCTATCATGGGCTGTTAGCTGGACTACCGTGGACTGTTAGCTGGACTAGCGTGGACTGTTAGCTGGACTAGCGTGGACAGTTGGCTGGACTAGCGTGGACAGTTGGCTGGTCTATCATGGGCTGTTAGCTGGACTAGCGTGGACTGTTAGCTGGACTAGCGTGGACAGTTGGCTGGTCTATCATGGGCTGTTAGCTGGACTAGCGTGGACTGTTAGCTGGACTAGCATGGGCTGTTAGCTGGACTAGCGTGGACTGTTAGCTGGACTAGCGTGGACAGTTGGCTGGACTAGCGTGGACAGTTGGCTGGTCTATCATGGGCTGTTAGCTGGACTACCGTGGACTGTTAGCTGGACTAGCGTGGACAGTTGGCTGGACTAGCGTGGACAGTTGGCTGGTCTATCATGGGCTGTTAGCTGGACTAGCGTGGACTGTTAGCTGGACTAGCATGGGCTGTTAGCTGGACTAGCGTGGACTGTTAGCTGGACTAGCGTGGACAGTTGGCTGGACTAGCGTGGACAGTTGGCTGGTCTATCATGGGCTGTTAGCTGGACTACCGTGGACTGTTAGCTGGACTACCGTGGACTGTTAGCTGGACTAGCGTGGACTGTTAGCTGGACTAGCGTGGACTGTTAGCTGGACTAGCGTGGACAGTTGGCTGGACTAGCGTGGACAGTTGGCTGGTCTATCATGGGCTGTTAGCTGGACTACCGTGGACTGTTAGCTGGACTAGCGTGGACTGTTAGCTGGACTAGCGTGGACAGTTGGCTGGACTAGCGTGGACAGTTGGCTGGTCTATCATGGGCTGTTAGCTGGACTAGCGTGGACTGTTAGCTGGACTAGCGTGGACTGTTAGCTGGACTAGCGTGGACTGTTAGCTGGACTAGCGTGGACTGTTAGCTGGACTAGCGTGGACTGTTAGCTGGACTAGCGTGGACTGTTAGCTGGACTAGCATGGGCTGTTAGCTGGACTAGCGTGGACTGTTAGCTGGACTAGCGTGGACTGTTAGCTGGACTAGCGTGGACTGTTAGCTGGACTAGCGTGGACTGTTAGCTGGACTAGCGTGGGCTGTTAGCTGGACTAGCGTGGGCTGTTAGCTGGACTAGCGTGGGCTGTTAGCTGGACTAGCGTGGGCTGTTAGCTGGACTAGCGTGGGCTGTTAGCTGGACTAGCGTGGACTGTTAGCTGGACTAGCGTGGACTGTTAGCTGGACTAGCATGGGCTGTTAGCTGGACTAGCGTGGACTGTTAGCTGGACTAGCGTGGACTGTTAGCTGGACTAGCGTGGACTGTTAGCTGGACTAGCGTGGACTGTTAGCTGGACTAGCGTGGACTGTTAGCTGGACTAGCGTGGACTGTTAGCTGGACTAGCATAGGCTGTTAGCTGGACTAGCGTGGACTGTTAGCTGGACTAGCGTGGACTGTTAGCTGGACTAGCGTGGACTTTTAGCTGGACTAGCATGGGCTGTTAGCTGGACTAGCATGGGCTGTTAGCTGGACTAGCGTGGACTGTTAGCTGGACTAGCGTGGACTGTTAGCTGGACTAGCTTGGACTGTTAGCTGGACTAGCGTGGACTGTTAGCTGGACTAGCATGGGCTGTTAGCTGGACTAGCGTGGACTGTTAGCTGGACTAGCGTGGGCTGTTAGCTGGACTAGCGTGGGCTGTTAGCTGGACTAGCATGGGCTGTTAGCTGGACTAGCGTGGACTGTTAGCTGGACTAGCGTGGACTGTTAGCTGGACTAGCGTGGACTGTTAGCTGGACTAGCGTGGACTGTTAGCTGGACTAGCATGGGCTGTTAGCTGGACTAGCGTGGACTGTTAGCTGGACTAGCGTGGGCTGTTAGCTGGACTAGCGTGGACTGTTAGCTGGACTAGCGTGGACTGTTAGCTGGACTAGCATGGGCTGTTAACTGGACTAGCGTGGACTGTTAGCTGGACTAGCATGGGCTGTTAGCTGGACTAGCGTGGACTGTTAGCTGGACTAGCGTGGACTGTTAGCTGGACTAGCGTGGGCTGTTAGCTGGACTAGCGTGGACTGTTAGCTGGACTAGCGTGGACTGTTAGCTGGACTAGCATGGGCTGTTAGCTGGACTAGCGTGGACTGTTAGCTGGACTAGCGTGGACTGTTAGCTGGACTAGCGTGGACTGTTAGCTGGACTAGCATGGGCTGTTAGCTGGACTAGCGTGGACTGTTAGCTGGACTAGCGTGGACTGTTAGCTGGACTAGCGTGGACTGTTAGCTGGACTAGCGTGGACAGTTAGCTGGACTAGCGTGGACTGTTAGCTGGACTAGCGTGGACTGTTAGCTGGACTAGCATGGGCTGTTAGCTGGACTAGCGTGGACTGTTAGCTGGACTAGCGTGGACTGTTAGCTGGACTAGCGTGGACTGTTAGCTGGACTAGCGTGGACTGTTAGCTGGACTAGCATGGGCTGTTAGCTGGACTAGCGTGGACTGTTAGCTGGACTAGCATGGGCTTTTAGCTGGACTAGCGTGGACTGTTAGCTGGACTAGCATGGGCTGTTAGCTGGACTAGCGTGGACTGTTAGCTGGACTAGCATGGGCTGTTAGCTGGACTACCGTGGACTGTTAGCTGGACTAGCATGGGCTGTTAGCTGGACTAGCGTGGACTGTTAGCTGGACTAGCGTGGACTGTTAGCTGGACTAGCATAGGCTGTTGGCTGGTCTATCATGGACTGTTAGCTGGACTAGCATAGGCTGTTGGCTGGTCTATCATGGACTGTTAGCTGGACTAGTGTGGACAGTTGACTGGACAAGCATGGAAGTTAGAGATTATTCTATTTTGCAAACTATACCAACTATAAGTACAGAGTATATGGGCATTACATTAGTTTTTCCATGGAAATGTGCTGGCTTCGACATAGCAAGGGTTAGGGAATGGTTTATATTGGGTCTGGGACAGTCTGGGCATGGAGTTAGTATAGAAAAGTCTAGAAGAAAGACTTGCTGATGATGAACCACATCCCCGCTTTGGCATTTACAGTAAGGCGTCCCGCAGCGCACCGCAGCGCACCGCCTGTTCATCCCATTACGTTATGTTGTGCACCTTCTCCGCCCACAATATATTACATAATGTGCTTGTAATTACCTCGCTAATCACCTGGCTTGGAACAACCACCATGGCTGCCGTCTCTACTAACGTATACAACCAGAAAACTCGGGTCAGTTGAGCTACATGAAATCTCTATACCTACAGTAAGATTGATAGAAATCATAGCAATGATTCTTTTATTATCTGCCATAGAAAATGCTCTACAAATGTTGTTGTTTTTGTTTTTTACATGCACAATATAAAAGTTTTAGAAGCCCAGAGAGTTTGTTGCTTGGAATGATCTAGAGCCGATCAAACCCGAGGTCTTCTGATGAATTTTATGTGAACCGGAGCAGAGCTTAACAGGGTGAAAGTTGGTAACGATGAACCGGGAGACACTACTCATACTACTATTGTGTTTTTGCATCAAAGTAAAAGATACACATTTTTAATGGACTGAGTAGAAATTATTGTTGAATTATATGACTCATTAGATAGGGGGACGTCCATTAAGTAAGTCACGCTATTTTTGACAATTTTTACCCCCCCCCTCGCCCCTGTCACATACTGTCACAAATCTGGGACCCCCCCCCCAACCCCTTAACGTACGTTCAAATTTCAAACAAAATTTTTTTTTATTAACAAAATAATTAAAATTTAATATTAAACAACGTGACGTCACACATGGCCGGACCCCCCCTTCCCCCCTGTCACAAACTGTCACACTTTCTTACACCCCCTCCCTCCTCTGGAGCGTGACGTACTTTATGGACGGCCCATAGATACTATTTTCATAGTGTCTGTATTTGACTAAACGTTCAAATGTTAACTGAATTTACAACTAGATTGAACCATGTATAGCCACTTTACAGACATATAGCCACTTTAGAGACAGATAGCCACTTTAGAGACAGATAGCCACTTTAGAGACAGCCCACACCTTACTTTCCCATTGTATCAGCTCCTCCATTAAAAATGTACACCTAACCCAGTGACGTTTGCCGGAGAGATAGCCAGCTTTTCGGTCACGCACCAAATTATGTATGGTCATAGGACAGGGTTGTCAAAAGTCCGCTCGCGTGCCAAATACGGCCCGCCTTTAAATTTTAACCTGCCCGCGGCCTCATCTTCAATAATTAACTGACTCGTGGATGTTTTCTCTAATGACGACATTATATTTCTCAGAAAGGCCAAAACTATCAACAAAAATTGAGTACAAAGTACGATGAGGTCAAATAATGGCAAAAATTAATCACGTTTTATTGTTTACGAACAGTGAAGTTTTTTTAAAGGCCTATAGAGTTATGTGCTGTGATGTGCAAGAAATTTGATGAAGCAAAAAGCGACCTCATAATTTTGTTTATTTTTGACCACTTGCAAAAGGTCATTGGCGTGGCGTCATTTTACCAAAAAAATGTAAACAATCTATTTTTTCAGCACAATCTTTGACCAGAAATGATCATCTCTGATCATTCACCACCTTTTATGTATTTTAATGTATGTAGCATAAAATAAGCATCTTTTTAAATCCCTTATATTAACTTCGCGGCCGTCTCTGTCTGTCTCTCTCTCATCATCTCATGGGCTCGGCGGGCGGAAAAACAAAAGTCAAAAATGACCCACTTCCAATGATCCGATCGAACTGAAATTTGGCACACGGACCCGTCTTACCTAACAATGCATCGTATCAAAATTTCAGATCGATCGAACGTACCGTAATTAAATAAATGCATTTTTAGTTTATCCTTATATGAGGTATGTAATTTAAATTCACGATTTGTTATTGTTTTTTTGCCACGTGAAAGTTTGAGCATTGAGGCGACCCAACGAAACGACGGTGCGCTTTTGTTTACATTTTACGTGTCACTCTGAGCTCGGTCAAGCGAATCGGTGACCAGACTTTTCCCCTCTCCCCCTCCCACCCACCCCTCCCCCCTAGGGTTATGAAGCAAACTTGTGTTAAGACAGATTCAGTCTGTAAATGTTTGAAAATAATCAATAGTGTTAGTTATGTCTCATATATAAGGGATTTATAGTCAAAAACTTTGTTTTTACGGGTTTGTTTTTTAAATCCCTTATATTAACTTCGCGGCCGTCTCTCTCTCTCTCTCTCTCTCTCTGTCTTGGGCTCGGCGGGCGGGCGGGCGGAAAAACAGAAGTCAAAAATGACCCACTTCCCATGATCCGATCGAACTGAAATTTGGCACACGGACCCGTCTGACCTAACAATGCATCGTATCAAAATTTCAGATCGATCGAATGTACCGTAATTAAATTAATGCATTTTTAGTTTATCCTTATATGAGGTATGTAATTCAAAATTCACTGTTTGTTATTGTTTTTTTAATTCAGGTTCCACGTGAGTTTGAGTTGACACCGACCGTCCTGTTGACGACGACCGTCGTGCCGACACCCCCTCACATCCCACCCCCATTTATTAAAGACAAGGGACATCACTCAGTGTCAGTCTGTAAATGTTTGAAAATAATCAATACTGTTAGTTATGTCTCATATATAAGGGATTTATAGTCAAAAACTTTGTTTTTACGGGTTTGTTTTATTAAATCCCTTATATTAACTTCGCGGCCGTCTCTCTCTCTCTCTCTCTCTCTGTCTTGGGCTCGGCGGGCGGGCGGGCGGAAAAACAGAAGTCAAAAATGACCCACTTCCCATGATCCGATCGAACTGAAATTTGGCACACGGACCCGTCTAACCTAACAATGCATCGTATCAAAATTTCAGATCGATCGAACGTACCGTAATTAAATTAATGCATTTTTAGTTTATCCTTATATGAGGTATGTAATTCAAAATTCACTGTTTGTTATTGTTTTTTTTCTGCCCAGTTCCACGTGAGTTTGAGTTGACGCCGACCGTCGTGTTGACGCCGACCGTCGTGCCGACACCCCCTCGCATCCCACCCCCCATTTATTAAAGACAAGGGACATCACTCGGTGTCAGTCTGTAAATGTTTGAAAATAATCAATACTGTTAGTTATGTCTCATATATAAGGGATTTATAGTCAAAAACTTTGTTTTTACGGGTTTGTTTTATTAAATCCCTTATATTAACTTCGCGGCCGTCTCATCATCTCATCATCTCATGGGCTGGGCGGGCGGAAAAACAAAAGTCAAAAATGACCCACTTCCCATGATCCGATCGAACTGAAATTTGGCACACGGACCCGTCTAACCTAACAATGCATCGTATCAAAATTTCAGATCGATCGAACGTACCGTAATTAAATTAAGCATTTTTAGTTTATCCTTATATGAGGTATGTAATTCAAAATTCACTGTTTGTTATTGTTTTTTTTCTGCCCAGTTCCACGTGAGTTTGAGTTGACGCCGACCGTCGTGTTGACGCCGACCGTCGTGCCGACACCCCCTCGCATCCCACCCCCCATTTATTAAAGACAAGGGACATCACTCGGTGTCAGTCTGTAAATGTTTGAAAATAATCAATACTGTTAGTTATGTCTCATATATAAGGGATTTATAGTCAAAAACTTTGTTTTTACGGGTTTGTTTTTTACGGGTTTGTTTTATTAAATCCCTTATATTAACTTCGCGGCCGTCTCATCATCTCATCATCTCATGGGCTGGGCGGGCGGAAAAACAGAAAGTCAAAAATGACCCACTTTCCGTGATTCGATCGAGCTGAAATTTGGCACACGGACCCGTCTGACCTAACAATGCATCGTATCAAAATTTCAGATCGATCGAACGTACCGTAATTAAATTAATGCATTTTTAGTTTATCCTTATATGAGGTATGTAATTTTAAATTCACGGTTTGTTATTGTTTTTTTGCCACGTGAAATTTTGAGCTGACGCATTGAGGCGACCCAACGAAGCGACGGGCGCTTTTGTTTACATTTTACGTGTCACTCTGAGCTCGGTCAAGCGAATCGGTGACCAGACTTTTCCCCTCTCCCCCTCCCACCCACCCCACCCCCCCCTAGGGTTATGAAGCAAACTTGAGTTAAGACAGATTCAGTCTGTAAATGTTTGAAAATAATCAATACTGTTAGTTATGTCTCATATATAAGGGATTTATAGTCAAAAACTTTGTTTTTTACGGGTTTGTTTTATTAAATCCCTTATATTAACTTCACGGCCGTCTCTCGTCTCTCTCATCTCGGGCGGCGGGCGGAAAAACAGAAGTCAAAAATGACCCACTTCCCAATGATCCGATCGAACTGAAATTTGGCACACGGACCCGTCTACCTAACAATGCATCGTATCAAAATTTCAGATCGATCGAACGTACCGTAATTAAATTAATGCATTTTTAGTTTATCCTTATATGAGGTATGTAATTTAAATTCACGATTTGTTATTGTTTTTTTGCCACGTGAAAGTTTGAGCATTGAGGCGACCCAACGAAACGACGGTGCGCTTTTGTTTACATTTTACGTGTCACTCTGAGCTCGGTCAAGCGAATCGGTGACCAGACTTTTCCCCTCTCCCCCTCCCACCCACCCCTCCCCCCCTAGGGTTATGAAGCAAACTTGTGTTAAGACAGATTCAGTCTGTAAATGTTTGAAAATAATCAATACTGTTAGTTATGTCTCATATATAAGGGATTTATAGTCAAAAACTTTGTTTTTACGGGTTTGTTTTATTAAATCCCTTATATTAACTTCGCGGCCGTCTCTCTCTGTCTGTCTCTCTCATCATCTCATGGGCTCGGCGGGCGGAAAAACAGAAGTCAAAAATGACCCACTTCCAATGATCCGATCGAACTGAAATTTGGCACACGGACCCGTCTTACCTAACAATGCATCGTATCAAAATTTCAGATCGATCGAACGTACCGTAATTAAATTAATGCATTTTTAGTTTATCCTTATATGAGGTATGTAATTTAAAATCACGATTTGTTATTGTTTTTTTGCCACGTGAAAGTTTGAGCATTGAGGCGACCCAACGAAACGACGGTGCGCTTTTGTTTACATTTTACGTGTCACTCTGAGCTCGGTCAAGCGAATCGGTGACCAGACTTTTCCCCTCTCCCCCTCCCACCCACCCCTCCCCCCTAGGGTTATGAAGCAAACTTGAGTTAAGACAGATTCAGTCTGTAAATGTTTGAAAATAATCAATACTGTTAGTTATGTCTCATATATAAGGGATTTATAGTCAAAAACTTTGTTTTTACGGGTTTGTTTTATTATTAAATCCCTTATATTAACTTCGCGGCCGTCTCTGTCTCTGTCTTGGGCTCGGCGGGCGGGCGGGCGGAAAAACAGAAGTCAAAAATGACCCACTTCCCATGATCCGATCGAACTGAAATTTGGCACACGGACCCGTCTGACCTAACAATGCATCGTATCAAAATTTCAGATCGATCGAACGTACCGTAATTAAATTAATGCATTTTT
Organism: Ampullaceana balthica; assembly: GCA_944989445.1. Classification (NCBI taxonomy): domain Eukaryota; kingdom Metazoa; phylum Mollusca; class Gastropoda; family Lymnaeidae; genus Ampullaceana; species Ampullaceana balthica. The sequence continues at coordinate 112,828 of CALYLW010001374.1, read as the reverse complement.
AGTTTATCCTTATATGAGGTATGTAATTCAAAATTCACTGTTTGTTATTGTTTTTTTTCTGCCAGTTTCACGTGAGTTTGAGTTGACGCCGACCGTCGTGTTGACGCCGACCGTCGTGCCGACACCCCCTCACATCCCACCCCCATTTATTAAAGACAAGGGACATCACTCGGTGTCAGTCTGTAAATGTTTGAAAATAATCAATACTGTTAGTTATGTCTCATATATAAGGGATTTATAGTCAAAAACTTTGTTTTTACGGGTTTGTTTTTTATAACATGCCCATTATTTCTCCAATTTTTTAAAATTTTCCATAATGGAATTAGATGTTTATAAAGTTTCGAAAATCGCTAAAGCAATGTCCCCTTTCCCCGAACCCTTCCCAAATCCAAAAACAAATATCCGTGTTATGAATAATAATTTAAAACAGTAAAAACAAACACAGAATTTAAAAGCCTGTAATTTAATGTAATTTTTGTTCAATATCTTAATCCCACCCGCGCATATTTTTATTTCGGGGCCGTCCATAAATGACGTCAGGCACCTAAGGGGGGGGGGAGGGGGTCACAATTTTGTGATGATGCGTGACGAGGGGGGGGAGGGGGGTTGAAGAAATGTGAAGTCACATCAAAAGGGTAACTTTAAATGAAACTTCCACTGAAATATTTGGTCGCTTACAATTTATTTAATGACTTTTTTAAAAAAAATCAGTGCTTCTCAATGTGCCGGTCGGTAGGACATCAGACGCTGGTTTGGCGTATGCTATCAAGACACGAAAATTAAATCTAATTATAATCCTTAAGTTTGAGAATCCACAAGATAACATATGAAATTGTTAACTGCGTCGTTTGATGTTGACATCAAAGCATTTGTGATGTAACCGCAGCTCCGTTTGGTTCTCTCATGGAAGGAGTCGTAAAACCTTTTTGCCCGTTACCAGTTTAAATATACAAGTTTATGTATGCGTTACACCCCCCCCCCGACTCTAGGTTCTGCTCACATGACTCGGGGATTTGGGGAGCGCCTTCAGCCCCCCCCCCATCCCGAAAATGCTACTGGTGAGTTTTTCAAGCATGACAAGTGTCTAAAAATAATTTGAATAGGATTATGTGTAGATATTTTAAGTCAAAACGACACGAAATATCCTTTTTCTTTAAAAGGGGAGGGGGGAGGGAATCTATTTGATAGAATTAAAAACGTTTTAAGTTTGATATAATTGTTCGATTGGTTTTTTGTCAAACGCCCCTGGCCATTCTAGTCTTCTAGATCAGTGCTTCTCATTGTCGTGGTCCGCGGACCGGTGCCGGTCCGTGGGCCATCCGCTGCCGGTCCGCAGATGTTCTCAAAAAAAGGACAGAAAAAATTGTCAGTGCAGGGAAAATAGTGCACCGGTCCCTGGTGCAATGGAAAAAATTCCTGCTGGTCCGCAATACTAACAAGTTTGAGAAGCACTGTTCTAGATATAATGGTAAATGAGCCCATAATTAGTCAAGTATTCGTTAACTTTATTGAATGCATTAAATTCTTGACATCGCAATTCGAGAGGAGAACAAAACAACCTTTCTTCTTAGCTCAGTTTTTAAGGCATTAATTTTAAATATCACAGAAATGATACGTGATAAAGACAAGTCATGTGGATTAAGATTATTGTCACTCGTGTCAATATAAATGAACATAGTTGTCAAATTTTAAAAAAAAAGAAGCATTTTCTGGAAGGAACCGGTTTAATAATGGGCATATGTTCCAAGCGTACACGTACACATGGCGTATTTTAATATATGTAGTGGATGTTATATGTCCCAAATGAGTCTGCATTACCCCCAGAATTCCCTTGTTGACCCCAGTTCAGGTTATTTACCTCTGTTCGCCGACCTCTTTATTACGTCAGTCAATTGAGGGATTTTTTAAAAAATACATTTTTAAAATGTAATTTTTAAATAATTATTTTTCTAAACAAAGACGTTAACCGTGATGATCAATAGTCAATGTTTAATTTGTATGCATTAAAATAAAATATAAGCTAAGGATGTTAACACAGTTCGTTTTCTGAAGGCCGGTTAAACGTTTTTTTTTAAATTCTTCACGCGGGTTACGATATTACATTGTAGATCTTCACTAAAGAAATAATAAATACTTAAATGACAATAAAAGTGATTTGAAACATACTTGATTTCAAATAGAAAATAAAGTGGGTTTTTTTTTGTTTGTTTTTTTTTGGGGGGGGGGCCAAAGATTTGCGACGTATTTTTAGAGGGGGGGTCTAAGTTTTTGTGACGTCGCGTGACGAGGGGGGGGAGGGGGTCAAAAATCGGCAAAAATCGCGTGACGTCATTTATGGACGGCCCCGTCATGAAAATCGGCCTTCTTTGCAAAAAGTTTGGACACCTCTGCTCTTACAATTCATGGCATCTAGGCCTCAACAGGGTGCTGGGTTGTTGTTTTTCTTATAATATATATGTTACATCCGGTGCTCACATTTTGTTACTCTCAAAGAGAAGTGAAAAGTTCATTTAGTGAACAAAGGCTGAAGGATATTTATAGTGTAAAAAAGATGTCCCAAAATTATCTGGGTTTGTGCCGTGCGAACTATCAGTCAGAACATCCGGGTATCTGGGTCAGTGCCCGGCTCAGTCTCACCAACAATATGAGACGGAGATGGATGACCCAGCAACTGGAACTGACAAGCGACGTTAATAATAGATGAAGTTGTTGGGAAGTTACGTTCAAGCTCTACGGTAATGAGACGAAAGAACAAAACAACAACTACTGTTGTCCGAAAAAAAACCGATAATGTTGCCATCGGGGTTAAGAAAAAAGTTTCCGCCCTGGTTGGAACACCTCCTTAATGTTTCCGCCCTGGTTGGGGCACCTCCTTAATGTTTCCGCCCTGGTTGGAGCACCTCCTTAATGTTTCCGCCCTGGTTGGGGCACCTCCTTAATGTTTCCGCCCTGGTTGGAGCACCTCCTTAATGTTTCCGCCCTGGTTCAAACACCTCATCATCGCACTCACTTTCTGAGCTTTGATACATTCTGTTAGATTTTACCATTAACAGCAAAAAATTATTCTTGAACAAACATCTCCCAAAAATTCCTGAATCTGTTGAACTTAATACTCCATGTTCTTTTGAACTTTCGACTCTCGGTTCTGTAGACCTTAAGACTCAATATTCTGTTTAACTTAAGACTATCGGTTCTGTAGACCTTAAGACTCAAGTTGTGTTGAACTTAAACGATCAACAAACGTTGGTTTTCCCCGTCGCAGACTAATATTCCTATATAATAAAAGGCAATTTTCTGTCCGTTCTGTCCAGTCCTCGATAGCAATTGGTCACTCAAACACATATATGACTCCTACAGCCAATCATATTGAACACGTTTATGCGGACGTTCAAAACGAGTTATTTTTGGTTCTGTTTTTCTTCTAAGACTTTATTTTGAGTTATGCGCGTTGGGATTTATAGTCAAAAGCTCTGTTTTTACGAGTTATTTATTTTAACTATAATGAATAGTATTTTTGACTTGATGCACATGTAATGCCGGTCGAGACGACTGCTGGAGGGGAGTTACAACATGCCACTGAACTGTGGCCGAACGTCCTTGGACGGGCTTTGTTGCTCGTACTTTAATAATTGTCATGATGCTATGACTGATGTGTTCGTATTGTGTACGAGTACCAGTATTTTAGCAGGAAAGTCTTTTTCTCTTTTTTTTTCTTTCAGGAATATTTTTAGCTATTAAAGTGTTTGTCAACACCAAGTGAAAATAATAGTAACAAATGGGAACTTATATAGTGCGGTACTTACTAGAGGCAATGAAAGTAAAAGAAACAATATGGGAACTTATATAGTGTGGTACCAACAAGAGGCAATGAAAGTAATAGTAGCAATATGGGAACTTATATAGTGTGGTACCAACAAGATATATCTATCTGCAAGTGAACAAAATATTTCTTTACTACATGATGTAAACTGCGCTTTGTAGCTGTTGTCTTCTTTGTTGCTGCTGTCTTCTTTGTTGGTGTTGTGTTCGTTTCTAATCTATCATATACTCCATTAATATACCAACATTACATATGAACCTGATTGTAGCCCCACTCCACTTATATGAACCTGATTGTAGCCCTACTCCACTTATATGAACCTGATTGTAGCACCACTCCACTTATATGAACATGATTGTAGCACCACTCCACTTATATGAACCTGATTGTAGCCCCACTCCACTTATATGAACCTGATTGTAGCCCCACTCCACTTATATGAACCTGATTGTAGCCCCACTCCCCTTATATGAACCTGATTGTAGCACCGCTCCACTTATATGAACATGATTGTAGCACCGCTCAACTTATATGAACATGATTGTAGCCCCACTCCACTTATATGAACATGATTGTAGCACCACTCCACTTATATGAACCTGATTGTAGCCCCACTCCACTTATATGAACATGATTGTAGCTCCACTCCACTTATATGAACCTGATTGTAGCCCCACTCCACTTATATGAACCTGATTGTAGCCCCACTCCCCTTATATGAACCTGATTGTAGCACCGCTCCACTTATATGAACATGATTGTAGCACCGCTCAACTTATATGAACATGATTGTAGCCCCACTCCACTTATATGAACATGATTGTAGCACCACTCCACTTATATGAACCTGATTGTAGCCCCACTCCATTTATATGAACCTGATTGTAGCCCCACTCCACTTATATGAACCTGATTGTAGCACCGCTCCACTTATATGAACATGATTGTAGCACCACTCCACTTATATGAACATGATTGTAGCCCCACTCCACTTATATGAACATGATTGTAGCACCGCTCCACTTATATGAACATGATTGTAGCCCCACTCCACTTATATGAACCTGATTGTAGCACCGCTCCACTTATATGAACATGATTGTAGCACCACTCCACTTATATGAACATGATTGTAGCCCCACTCCACTTATATGAACATGATTGTAGCACCGCTCCACTTATATGAACATGATTGTAGCCCCACTCCACTTATATGAACCTGATTGTAGCCCCACTCCACTTATATGAACCTGATTGTAGCACCACTCCACTTATATGAACATGATTGTAGCCCCACTCCACTTATATGAACCTGATTGTAGCCCCACTCCACTTATATGAACATGATTGTAGCCCCACTCCACTTATATGAACCTGATTGTAGCCCCACTCCACTTATATGAACCTGATTGTAGCACCACTCCACTTATATGAACATGATTGTAGCACCACTCCACTTATATGAACCTGATTGTAGCACCACTCCACTTATATGAACATGATTGTAGCCCCACTCCACTTATATGAACATGATTGTAGCACCACTCCACTTATATGAACATGATTGTAGCCCCACTCCACTTATATTTTTGGATTTGAAGTAACAGTATCAAATATTTTAGATCAACGTGCATCTACAACGGGAAATCCCTTAAATACATCTTCCTTCATTAAATTGATGTCACATGTCATTAAAGAACGCACGATCAAAGTGCGACGACTAATGGGCGCAAACATAAGAGCGTCATACCTCTTTGGTAGTCCATCTTGAAACATTAGCATCTATTAGAACTATCGCCTCCAATCTTCATCTGCGCTCATCTGTTTGTGTGCTATTTTAGGGGTCACTGTCACGAAATTAATTAGTAAGTTACACCCAAGGTGGGTGGGGGTGCGCACCGCACCGGGGGACACCATCACAAAGGATGTCACCAACATATAAAATTATGTGTGTTCCTGTTATTTGGCACTGGTAGATTCGGAGGAGGTCTATGGGGTGGGTCGTAAGGGCGTGACACCGTGAGCTACAGCCCCAGTTGACACCAACTCTGGTGACGCCTCTGTATTACATTAAGCTGTAACCCGGTAAGAGGTTTATGTTATTCACACAATAATGACGCAATCGGGGTCTCGTACTCTCTACCTCACAACGTTGCACGACGCAGCCTCACACGCAGGGCCTCGCGTTCACTGTCTGCTTCCTGCGTGCGTGGTGGAAACGTAAATCTGAGTGAAGTAGGAAGCAGGGGAGAGAGAGAGAGAGAGACCGTGCAAGCGGAGGGTGAGTGGAGGATGATGGCGACGGGGGTTTTGGAGGGAAGAGGGAGGGTAGGCCATGGAGGAAGTATCGCTGGGCAACGCGGAGAGCTTCCCCAGATATGCGTGCACCCGTTTGGTTTCACGAGAAGGTGGTCGTGCTCTGACGAGTGTGTGCCGAGGGTTTGAGTTCGCTGCTGGATTAAGACGGAGTGACGGACAGACGGAGGTCCGGTGGAGTGGTGTTGTTTTCATGGAGGTAACCGAGTGGAGATATAAGAATCCCTAACTGAAGAAGAGGGTAGGATTATAGTGTGCTTCCGTACTGTGATGTCCTCAATTAGTTATGTGGTGCACCGGACTTGGGTCACACGTGCGACATTCACGCCGCCGCCTAGAGACTGATTTAAAGAAGGGAGGGAGTAGAGAGACGTATTATTTATTCATGAATGCCATTCTATCTCGGTTTTTATGCGGGAAGCGTAGTAATTGGATCCCTTGTGTAACAACAGAAAGGTGGCGGGCGCAATATAAAACGAGAGCTTGTGTTGCTAAACACTTGAATCTCTATCACATAATCTTGCGGCAACTCTCCGTCGATGAAGCGCTTTTCCAGGTAGACCGATTTATGTATTTCATCGTTCCCTACGGGCTCCAAGCAATGCGATGAATGTTTCGGGCGAAAATACGAAATAAACAATTCGATTTATTAAAGTTATTGAGAGAGAAATAACATCACAAGATAGTTGATCGGGCATGCATGTGTTTGATGCACCAATTAAAATAGGCAAGTGCTGAAAAGGGGGGTGGGGTGGGCAGACTGGAGGCCTTGCCTTACGAGATTAAGTTTAACAAATAGATTGGATCTCTACGTAATTATACCTCCTCATCAGAGTTGTTTACCTACCACTCCCAACCACTTGACACATGCATGCCTGAATCTCCTCCAAGACCAACCTCAGTACCTATCAGCCACCACCCCCCCCAAAACACTCTTAACCCTGGCACCTCTTTCTGACCACCCCTGACCATCGACACGACTTCTCTAATATCCTAAACTTCCCTACAGGCATTCGTCTGGAAACTTTCTCACTTACGTCATGCAATGCGTGCACCAACACTCAAAAGAGGTTCACCGAATTTAGGATTTGGTCTCGGAATACGAAGTAATTTAGAGTTCGGCCGTCTAAAAGAAGTCGAAATGTCACGCTTATGTCATCGTATGACTATCTTATCTGAGATATCTTATCTTATATAGCTTATCTTATATATCTTATCTTATATAGCATATCTTATATATCTTATCTTATATAGCTTATCTTATATATCTTATCTTGCCTCATGTATCGTATCTTAGATATCTTATCTTATACATCTTATCTTATATAACTTATCTTATATAGCTTGTCTCATGTATCTTATCTTATATATCTTATCTTATATACCTTATCTTATATATCTTATCTCATACATCTTATATCATATATGTTATCTTAGATATCTTATCTTATATATCTTATCTTATATACCTTATCTTATATATCTTATCTCATGTATCTTATCTTATATATCTTATCTTATATACAACTTAACTTATATATTACAGAAGCGCCTTCAATACAGAAGATTACCTAGTGCTTCCTACCCCTATCCATGATGTATGTCTAGTCTTTCGTTTTTATTACAGCTTTAAATGTTGATAGTGTGTTGGTTTTCTTGGTTTGTTATGACAACACATTCCACGCTCAAATTCTGAAACAAAAAGGGAAAATGTGTGTGTGTCTGCTCTTGCACATGGAACAAGAAAAGTGATTTTATTCCCATGCCTATCTGAGGGTTGTTGTATTATTGCCTTAAGTATTATTACTACTTTACTATTTGTTCTTCTATCCTCTAGTGTTTGTAAGTTTAATGATTTCACTAAAAGTCTTACTCTTGTCACCCAGATGTTGAGGACGTGTATTGTAACACAGTAGGTGGAAATTCCCAGTATACTGTGGAGTTTGTGGGCGATGATATTAACTCCATGTTATAGTTTGTGGTCGGTGATATTAACTCCATATTATAGTTTGTGGTGGGTGATATTAACTCCATATTATAGTTTGTGGTAGGTGATATTAAATCCATATTATAGTTGCAATATTTAAAAAACGTTTAAGTTCATTTTCCCTCACCCGAAAACTTTAAAGCATTCATCAAACGGCTTTTTGACAATGTCTGCGTCTCATTTTTTTCAAACACATTTTTCTTATTGTTTGGAACTGACCGGTGGTCAAATTTCACAAGGTACCCATCCCTCCCATGCCCCCATAGTCCCGATGGACAACCTGTAAACCTGTACTGGTTGACGCGATGCCGGCGAAGTTAGCTTGTGGTGAGGTGCCTCGAGGCTAGATGAGACAGCAGTTCATGTACTGGTTGACGCGATGCCGGCGAAGTTAGCTTGTGGTGAGGTGCCTCGAGGCTAGATGAGACAGCAGTTCATATACTGGTTGACGCGATGCCGGCGAAGTTAGCTTGTGGTAAGGTGCCTCGAGGCTAGATGAGACAGCAGTTCATGTACTGGTTGACGCGATGCCGGCGAAGTTAGCTTGTGGTGAGGTGCCTCGAGGCTAGATGAGACAGCAGTTCATGTACTGGTTGACGCGATGCCGGCGAAGTTAGCTTGTGGTGAGGTGCCTCGAGGCTAGATGAGGCAGCAGTTCAGGCAGGAAGTTAGCTTGTGGTGAGGTGCCTCGAGGCTAGATGAGACAGCAGTTCAGGCAGGAAGTTAGCTTGTGGTGAGGTGCCTCGAGGCTAGATGAGACAGCAGTTCGTGTACTGGTTGACGCGATGCCGGCGAAGTTAGCTTGTGGTGAGGTGCCTCGAGGCTAGATGAGACAGCAGTTCAGGCAGGAAGTTAGCTTGTGGTGAGGTGCCTCGAGGCTAGATGAGACAGCAGTTCAGGCAGGAAATGAAAAGAAGAGATGAGGTCTTGCTCAAACTTCTGTTGCTGTTTCAAGGAAGGGAGGCGTTATACGGAGATTTCTTTTTTTAAAAACAAACAAAATTTCCGTTCTTATTTAGTATATATGTACCTATCATAGCTTAAAATCTATTGCAAAAAGATTTATGATTTTAAAATTAATTTGGTAAAAGCAAAGAGAACGGTGCGCTCGATATATCGTATTTTTGGTTGCTATAGTTGTTTTTTCTATTTTAATTTAAAAAATAGACAACTAAACCTAACCCAGACCCTAAAACTGAAACTACAACTTTAAAGAAAAAAGACTCAATCGAAACTCAAACCTCCACTTGACACTTAGAGTTCAAGAATCTAATACCCTAACCCTGAGACCACAGAAGCTCATGAATCGTATGAAATTTTTAAAAATCTTATATCAAATCGGCAAGGAGTCACATGACCAGCCAAAAACATTTGCATATGACGCTAAGAATCATGGGAAATATCTGTCTATTATGCCCAGCGTTATACGGAGATATCTCCGAATAATCACTTCGTTCAAGGAACTGTGCAATCTCGTTGGTCACTGAGATGAGCAAGGGAACGGGGGGGGGGAAACATATCCGCCCCTCGACCCCCACCCCCGCCCCTCACCATACCACACGCAAACCGATCGCCTAGGAGTCTTTTCATCTTTTTGTTTTTTTAGAAAGTTTATTTAACATCCAAGTTCGTGGTGTGACAGGTTTTACAAAGGTTATTCAGTATACTCTGTCAGGCATTAAGAGAAAATATAAATTATTAACCTTGTTTCTAGGGAAGTCTGTGGAATTGCAAGACTGTGGCATTGCATATGTATGTGAAATTGCAAGACTGTGGAATTGCATGTATGTGGAATTGCAAGACTGTGGCATTGCATGTAGGTGGAATTGCAAGACTGGAGCATTGCATGTATGTGGAATTGCAATATTGTGGCATTGCATGTATGTGGAATTGCAAGACTGTGGCATTGCATGTCTGTGGAATTACAAGACTGTAGAATAGCAAGACTCTAGAATAGCAAGACTGTAGAATAGCAAGACTGTAGAATAGCAAGACTGTAGAATAGCAAGGCTGTGGTATTGCAAGTCTGTGTTTAACAAAGTCGTGAGAGAGGTTAGAAGCAAGGACTCCTGCTTAAGTGTGTTCTCTTCAACCGTGTGTCATTCAACAAAGATCTCCTCGTCTCAGATCTCCTCGTCTCAGATCTCCTCGTCTCAGATCTCCTCGTCTCAGATCTCCTCGTCTCAGATCTCCTCGTCTCAGATCTCCTCGTCTCAGATCTCCTCGTCTCAGATCTCCTCGTCTCAGATCTCCTCGTCTAAGATCTCCTCGTCTGCCAACGTGATTAAGATCTCGCTCGACATCCCTGATCGATCTCTGCGGTAATCAATCAGCCAATAATAGGTTATTATCTAGGTCAGGGTCAACGCTGTTTCTATGCCTCAGGTCTTTTTTTCCTTCACCCCCCCCCTTTTTTGTGTTCTTTCCAATTTCATAACTTTAAACCTGGTCCACACTGGTCCACACTGGTCCACAGTGCTGTTGCAAGGCTGAAGCCCACATGGAAAGGGGAAACGTTGTTGTTGTGGTTTTTTTAAAATAACTTTTCCCCTAAATTAAACTCTTTAAGTATAAGTTACCCAACAAAACATTCCCCACAAGCGAAAAATAGAGCTTTTCAGGGAAGACCACCGTCACCCAAATCTCCCTCCTGGTATAAAGTAAGAGTGTCAATCGGTTGTGGCCTGCAACCCTCCACATCCAGCCCCTACGACGCGACACCTGTTTCCATTTCTACCACTTGTTATTTCCTACTTCAACTACAGACTAACTGCAACAGGGGCTGGGTTTTCTGATTACAAACATGAGGCCTTCCATGCCTCACGCTCGCTATTACTTCCGACCCAACAACAACATTCACACACATACACACGCATACACCCACATACACACACAACGAACCCCTATGACGGGGACTTCCTCCGTACATTACTCCTTCCATCCCGTCTACCTGCAAAAAAAATAAACACTCGAAATAACACTTTCGATCAGAAATAACACTTTCGATCCACGTGGAACCGTTTACCTAGGCCATGCCCGTTTTCTCACAGATAAAAATACACCCAGTGATTACACGCAACACGTACGCAAGATAAACACACGTGTAGGACCGCGTGCTGCTCACATCCACTCAGGCGTGTCGTTAGTGCCACTCTGGTGAGCAGGTAGGATAACACAGGTGTGTTGATAATCTGCTCATGGTCCGCGGGCGGCTACAGTGCATTATGACGTGATCAATGGTGCCCCGAGCCCAACAAATTGATCACAAGGTACACGCCTTGATCGTCACGACAAACAGCATGATTACATGATCCAGCTTTTCCATACTACGTAATATCATGAGGAGAATTTACTTTGTCTTTACAGACATGAAAACACGATTTCTGTGCACATACAAGACTACACCACAGTACCAATCTAATAGTTCAACCTTCTAAATTAGAATACACACTGGTTGGCCATTTTAATTTTAATTTTAAGAAGCCGAAAAAAAACATACTTCATAAAAATAGTTATAGAGGAAAACTACACAGATGGATGAGCTATAAATCTATAAAGAGACCAAAATGAATAGCATAATAATAAGTTATATGTAAAAAATATTTTTTTTAAAAGGACACGCTTTTATTTACATATAGAAATTGCACTAAATATGTATAATACAAATAAAAAACATTTTCCCCTAACTGAAAATTGAACCTCGTACCCCCAGGTCGGCAATCGATCACGCTTATATTTCGGCCAGCAAGACTTGATGTTGATAGTACTTTTTAAAGTTATAATAATTGTATCCCTCTAGGGCGAATTGAGGCATGGTTCATTGACGAAGTGATAATATTTTATGTAGACAAAAACTAAAAACTAAAAGTGCAATTATTTTCAATACGGTACATTCGATCGATCTGAAATTTTGACACAATGCATTGTCATTCAAGATCTATCTGTGGTAAAATTTGTAGATCTCTAGGACCATCAGAAGTGGTATAATTTTACGTTTCAAGTTTTGAAGGAAGGATGGAAGGAAGGGTGGATGGATACACCATACAAACATTGTGACTTAAATAAAAGCGTGTAATGAAAATAAATTAAATGCAAATTTATTTTTTTAATTCATGCAAATCACGTTTAAAGGAGTTATTAGTTTTTATTTATTTTTTTTTCAAATCTCATTTTCAAAGCCCATGTCTAAGTTTCTAAATGTAGTCGGAGTGGCGTTGTTCACATTGTAGTTCTTCCCCTTTAACCCGATTTATAATTTGAAGGGAAAAAAAACAATCTCACCTCAGTTCTATAATTTCCGATTGGATAAGTATACAAAGCTTTTTTTTCGAATGATGTGGATTTCATTACGTTAATGCTAGAGCTCAAAAGAAACGCGACAATGTCTTCAGAGTTTTGTGAGTGAATTTGTTTAAGTTGTCTTCTGGCTTACATTGCCAAACTTGCTGGCCGCTGGCACAAAGCAAAGCTTCAATGCCAAAAGTAGAAAAAACTGAGTCAAGCTGCGGTATTCTCCAACTAAGCTGTCCAACATACTTTCTCCGAACTGTAATTTCTGAACATTAAAACCGTTAAACAGCGAGGTTTCAACCGCATGAGATAGCGCCAAAAATCGACGATGTGCTAAAAGAAAAACATGACCAATTTGTGACCGCTTCTTCCACAAGCAGTAGGATAAGCGCCACCTTTTTCTCAACTCTACGTGCGCCATGGTCAGCAGTAAATCCAAGGACATTGGTCAGGAATACACCGGGTGGGAGCAAGCCTGCCGTTCAATTCTTTATCAAATAGATCTTCTGTCCCGCCAGCACGGCAGGGCCGATAGAGGTTATCAGATGATGCACGAAGTGGAAGCTCCAGCATTCAGCATGACAAGCAACACGGGCAGGCGATCCCCTTCCGGGTGGAAGGCTTTTGTTTCGACGATACTGTCGGTAAGCTACAGGCGCTCTTAGTTCGACAAAAGTCACTGTAACTTAACCTAATCTAACGCTATAACTAAAAGCAAAATTAGTGAACCAAAATTAGAACATGCTCGACATCAAATAAACCCCAAGAATCCAAGCCAGACGTTCACCGACATCTTGAGCTCAAACTTGATCCAAAATTTCATGCAATTAATTATACAAGCATGATCCTGGATGGCTAACAAGTTGGAAGGGCGAAGTGTACGTGCCAGGTGGGTTTATCGTGTTTGCAAGTCAGAGAGCAGGCTTTGAAGAGATTTGTTTAAAATCTATCTATCTATATCTATAATTCTCTTCACGGTAGGACCATGCGAGGCAAGAAGCTGCAAGCAAGTGCAACAGAGCATGACGAATGATCCTCGCTCGGGTCAACTAAACACAGTTAACGGTTGACAAGCGAAGGTAGTGGAGGGGTGACCAACAATGGCCCTTGCGTTTCACTTGCATTGTTCCTTCACAGAAAAAGTGAGATTCACGTCCGCCTCGTGCGAGGAAGGTCCTGGGTTCACGCCCCGGTGAAAATATTGTTGGTTTGTTTGTTTGTTTGTTTTAAATGTTTGTTTGTGCCCGTTCCTTTACCTCTTTATTGCATAGCATACGCCGCAGACTGGCTCATCATAGACAGTGCAAAGAACGGTTGGGGGGGGGGTTAAGAGTTCAGACACAAAAAGCAGCACCAAGTTAATAACAAAATAGCGAGAAAATGTGAAGATATGCACACTTAAGTTGTTGTTACCCGCCTCCCATTTATTACTACCATCCCTTAAACATAAACTTAGTTTGGCCGATCCTAGCGAGGGTTGTTCATATTTAGGGTTGTTAATTGCGTTTTGAAAACTGATTATCGATTATGTAACTTCGATTTTAAAGAGATTATCGTTTTACAGCTGATTTCATAGAAGTTAGCGGTGTACCGAATTTCGCCTGCAAATGTCTCAAAAATAAACAATGAGTTGGCAGTCTTCACCGAAACCGACGTTCACTCGCGTTGTTTTGATTTCTTCGTGCTGTAGTTTGTGTCCATTCTTTCTCAACTTTCTTTGCACTCTCCATGAGCAAGTCTGCGGCGTATGCTACGCCGTGGGGCGTCTAGTACTTTATATTAACTCGTGGCGTCTTCTTGATGCCTTTCTTGCAAACGTGAATGCCGAAAAAACTTTGGATCAATTGTTAACCCACTTCCTCGTAAGCTAGCTAGCTGAAATTTTGCAGGCAGACTCGTGTCAATGATAAAAGCGATGTATTAAAATTTCAGATCGATCGAATGTACTGTAATTAAATGAATGAATTTTTATAATATCTCTATTTATCTCTATGTAGCATGTTATTTTTTGTGCTAGAGTTAAGAGTTTTGCGGTGCGTATTATATTGAACGACCTTTTTAATACTTGACGATACTTTTTAAAAATATATTCCCGATCTGTAAATGTAAATGCTAGTAATTGCTAATATGTCGCGCGGTGCACACTATGTTTAACATGTTTTTATAACCCTTTTCCCGCGATCAAATCGAGCTGAAATTTAGCAGAGAGACTGTAGAAGTTTTTTTTTACTACAAATCCTTTAAATATTTCAGACATAACTAAATACTTTTTGGCTTGTCGTGTGATGCGTATTATAATGAACATTCTTTTATTTATGTCTCGAATATAAAGGATTTATAGTTAAAAACGTGGTTTTTTACGTTTTTTTAAATTTTATTACTTGGTCCAGTCGTGAGTGCTGTGAAATGTACCAATGTAGTTCGTTGTCTCTTCAACGGGAATAAAGCAGCTGAAAAATTCATAAATTAAAGGCATCGTCTTGATAAGAGCAGTCCCGTCCTTGTCGCTAGTTTGGCTAAAAAAACAACACCTGAACAGTTGCTGGTTTGTCCGTTTGTTTGTGCTCTTCTTTCCAAGGATGACCCAGAGACGCACGTAAGCGCCCCGACCCAGAGATGCACTTAAGCGCCCCGACCCAGAGATGCACGTAAGCGCCCCGACCCAGAGATGCACGTAAGCGCCCCGACCCAGAGATGCACGTAAGCGCCCCGACCCAGAGATACACGTAAGCGCCCCGACCCAGAGATTCACGTAAGCGCCCCGACACTGTAATCTCCATGCTAAGTTCGAAGCCTGAGCTCTTCATTACTTGTTACACAAATTTAGAAATATCTCGCCGAGAAATCTCCAGGAGGTGAACAAGTGTCCGACAGACCTGATGTTTTAGCGGAGTTTTCGTTACAACAATTCACGACGTGTTCGTTATAGAATTACTTAAATCAATTCTAAAAATGAGGCTTACTGAGATTAGTTTTACATGTTTTGAGAAAGAATGATCAATTCATGGACGCTTAAAATTCAGCTAAAACAGAATATCGTAGTTCACATGAATGTAATCCCTTATTTCAGCGTATTTTAAATTTTTGGAACAAACTAAATAAAATAACTTACTTTTATTAATTTAAACTCGTAAATCAGAAATTAAAAAAAGGATTTAATGCTTTACAATTGGTTTTCGTGTGTTTTGTTGACTTTTTTAACTTAGAAAAAGGTTTTTAAAAGCAGTCTTCCAACAACAACAATTGCGCCGTTAGTCACAGAAGATAGTGAAATATACCCCAAAAATATTTCGTACAAATCGTACAATAGTAATTTTATTTCAACAAAAACATAATCTTTTAATTTTAAAATATATTTCATAATAATAATTAATGAAGTAAGTTTGAAAAAATATTTTTTGATGACTTGAAATATAAAATGCGCTGAAATAAGTGATTACCTCGCGTGGAATGGTAATGGTAGCATTATGTTACACGAGCAACCAAGCCCGTCCAAGGACGTTCAAGGACGTTAACGAGCAACCAAGCCCGTCCAAGCCCGTCCAAGCCCGTCCAAGCCCGTCCAAGCCCGTCCAAGGACGTTCCACCACCGTTCGGTGGCATGTTGTAACTCCCCTTCAACAGCCGTCCCGACCGGCATACATGTGCATCAAGTCAAAAATACTATTCATTATAGTTAAAATAAATAACTAGTAAAAACAGAGCTTTTGTATATAAATCCCAACGCGGATAACTCAAAATAAAGTCTTGGAAGAAATACTGAACCAAAAATAACTCGTTTTGAACGTCCGCGTAAACTTGATATGATTGGCTGTAGGAGTCATGTGTGTTTGAGAGACTAATCGCTATAGATGACGGGACAGAACTTAGCCTTTTATTATATAGGATGATTGGGGTGGAAGATGGAGAATGTAAGCAACAGTGATGACAGTTGTTAAGACATTCAGTAAAAAGACTTTCAGTGGTAGAAAATATTGACCCTTACAAGAAATAATATCAGAATGCATGATTGGTAAGACTACTTTACCCTTCATTATTCGTAAGTCTACTTTACCCTTCATTGTTCGTAAGTCTACTTTACCCTTCATTATTCGTAAGTCTACTTTACCCTTCATTATTCGTAAGTCTACTTTACCCTTCATTATTCGTAAGTCTACTTTACCCATCATTATTCGTAAGCCTATTTTACTCTTCATTATTCGTAAGTCCACTTTACCCTTCATTATTCGTAAGTCTACTTTACGTTTCATTATTCGTAAGTCTACTTTACCCTTCATTATTCGTAAGCCTACTTTACCCTTCATTATTCGTAAGTCTACTTTACCCTTCATTATTCGTAAGCCTACTTTACCCTTCATTATTCGTAAGTCTACTTTACCCTTCATTATTCGTAAGTCTACTTTACCCTTCATTATTCGTAAGTCTACTTTACCCTTCATTATTCGTAAGTCTACTTTACCCTTCATTATTCGTAAGCCTACTTTACCCTTCATTATTCGTAAGTCTACTTTACCCTTCATTATTCGTAAGCCTACTTTACCCTTCATTAATCGTAAGTCTACTTTACCCTTCATTCTGCGACGTCAACAATTTACTTAAACCTGGCTTGTGGCAGAATAATACAAACATTTCAATGAGAAATATTACATCATGTCAGATTTGTATTTAAAACTGTCGTCATTCTGGCATTGACAAGGTTATATGACATTGTCCCAATGAAGAAGTCCCTTGCAAGTGCCGATGTTAGGACAAGATTATATGACATCGTCCCAATGAAGAAATCCCAGGCAAATGTCGATGTGAGTTATTTAAACAGAGCTCCCACAATGACAACCATTACAGGATGAACAACAAATCATCAGCGTCGTTCTTGTTCTGTTCTTCTGATGTTCTTGTGCTGTTCTTCTGATGTTCTTGTGCTGTTCTTCTGATGTTCTTGTGCTGTTCCAATGTTGAGTTTATTTATAGAAAATGAAATTTTGTGCAGAGAAAGTTGAGTAAAACTCAATCTGATCATATTTCTTCTGAGAACGTGTAAAACGGCATCAGCCATCTTAATTAAATTCAAAGTCCAGGCTTCCTCATCAACCCCCACCCCTACTCCCCCCAACCCCCACCCAACCACACACACTTTTCTTTTTGGTCTCTTTTCAAAATTATTAAGCGAAAGTTTACCCATAAAAAATAATGTAAATCGCGAAAATCTGCGGATTACCACAATCTATTTCTAGGCCGTACATGGTAATTTGAAACGATATAAACCACTAGACGCCATGCGGCGTAGCATACGCCGCAGACTTGCTCATGTAGAGTGCAAAGAAAGTGGAGAAAGAACGGACACAAACTACAGCACGAAGAAATCAAAACAACGAGAGTGAACGTCGGTTGAACTGCCAACTCATTGTTGGTTTCGAGACATTTGCAGGCCAAATTCGGTACACCCCTAACTTCTATGAAACCAGCTATAAAACGATAATCGGTATAAAATCGGAGTTACATAATCGATATTCGGTTTTCAAACAAAAAAAAACACACACTCAATTAACAACCCTAAATATGACTTACCCACGCTAGGGTTGGCCAATCACAGTTTATGTTTAAGGGATGGTAGTATTAAATTGGGGGGGGGCGGGTAATAACAACCTCAGTGTGCATGTCTTCACGTTTACTCGCTATTTTTTCGTTACTTGGTGCTGCTTTTTGAGTCTGTTCTCTCACCCCCCCCCAAACCTTTTTTTGCACTGTCTATGATGAGCAAGTCTGCGGCGTATGCTATGCAAAAAAGGGGTAAAAGAACGGGCACAAACAAACATTTTTTTAAATTTTAAAAAAAACAATGTTTTCGCCGGGGCTTGAACCCAGGACCTTCCCCGCATGAGGCGGACGTGATAACCAGTACACTACGAATGTCACGTTTTCTGTGAAGGAACAATGCAAGTGAAACGCAAGGACCATTGTTGGTCACCCCTCCACTACCTTCGCTTTCCAACCATTAACTGTGATTAGTTGACCCCAGCGAGGGTCATTCGTCATGCACGGTTGCACATACTTGCAGCTTGTCTCGCATGGTCCCATGAAGAGAATTATATATTTAGATTATAAAGATCTCAGTGCGACTACGCAGCACTGTGAGGCATTGCTGCAATTGTTTGGTGATCATTCAGTGCACGGCGAGAGCACCAATGTTATCTGCACGGCGAGAGCACCAATGTTATCTGCACGGCGAGAGCACCAATGTTATCTGCACGGCGAGAGCACCAATGTTATATGCACGGCGAGAGCACAAATGTTATCTGCACGGCGAGAGCACCAATGTTATCTTAATTAAATCCACACAACAAAAAATCGCTTTTTTGTACTCACTCCATCTGGAATAATAGAGTCGAGGGGAGATGGTGGAGGAGATTAGTGGTGGGGGGGGGGTGGCACTAGCCAAGAAATTGGCCGGGGCGGCACTCGAATTAAATTCGTTTTATTTTATTTTTATTTATTTTAAAAGGGGCTGAGTATCAAGGGTCGTTTGTTTGTTCGTTGACGAAGGCTTTTTGCCAACACGTTCATTGTTTTGGGGCGTCCGTCAGGCCTACGTATATCCTGTTTATACAACATTTTTACGGTCTCACTCCACATACAAGCGTTCGGGAAAATAATAATCAAGCATTTTGAATAATTAAACATTGTAGAATTCCTTTTGAATATTAATAGACGAATGTGAAAGAAATTAATTCTCTAATCTTTTAAAATTAATTTATCGTTTGCCTACGTCCCAATAGATATTTACGTACAGAAATGTATATACGTCCCAATAGATATTTACGTACAGAAATGTATATACGTCCCAATAGATATTTACGTACAGAAATGTATATACGTCCCAATAGATATTTACGTACAGAAATGTATATACGTCCCAATAGATATTTACGTACAGAAATGTATATACGTCCCAATAGATATTTACGTACATAAATGTATATACGTCCCAATAGATATTTACGTACATAAATGTATATACGTCCCAATAGATATTTACGTACAGAAATGTATATACGTCCCAATAGATATTTACGTACAGAAATGTATATACGTCCCAATAGATATTTACGTACAGAAATGTATATACGTCCCAATAGATATTTACGTACAGAAATGTATATACGTCCCAATAGATATTTACGTACATAAATGTATAGGATATTCTTTCTTTAAGACTGGATGACTAAAATTACATTTTGTAAAAAAAATATATTATGATGTTGTTTTTGGCGTTGGCTCCAAGCCGGACCGAAGTATCTGACCCACGGGCCCAGGTGGCAGTGTCTGACCCACGGGCCCAGGTGGCAGTGTCTGACCCACGGGCCCAGGTGGCAGTGTCTGACCCACGGGCCCAGGTGGCAGTGTCTGACCCACGGGCCCAGGTGGCAGTGTCTGACCCACGGGCCCAGGTGGCAGTGTCTGACCCACGGGCCCAGGTGGCAGTGTCTGACCCACGGGCCCAGGTGGCAGTGTCTGACCCACGGGCCCTGGTGGCAGTGTCTGACCCACGGGCCCAGGTGGCAGTGTCAGGGCATGAGACAACTGGTGTTGGTGAGTTCTGGTGAGTTTTCATTTAAATAGATCACTGTGTCAAATCGTCTGATCATTTATTCCCCCATGATATCGGATGTTCTCTCGCGTGAACTGCGTGGCCGTGAGTTCGTCTTTCGACGTCACACCAAACAACAGAGGGGGGAGGGGGTGGGGCGGAGGGCAAAACCCGGCTAGACTCCTGTATCGACCCGTGGTTTGGAGCTGTTCATGGACTGCCTGCTAATATCTGCCAGTCAATAAACGCCCCCCCCCCGCTACAAGTAGTCTTAAAACTACATGCTATAGCCCTGAGCTGCGACGTCCTGGTTACGTGAAGGTTCAAATTTTAACGCTATAGAATAGCGTAACGTATAACATTCATAAGCGTGAACTTTACCTAAACTTCGCTGAATGAAGATCTGACCTGCAGGAGAGGTTTCATCAAGATTTGGGGTACTGTCTTAATTCCCGTAACAGCTTATGAAGCAGTTTGCTTTCTGAATTTGATTTGTTACCGCAAAACGCCGTCTCCTTGAAGTTGTTATGGTCAAGGGTATAAATATGGTCACTTCCATAAGGGTATGATGTTCGAAATAAGGGATTCTATCAAATATGTTTTCCCAGGCACAGTGAAATTTGAACGCTGGCCAATGTTAGATGATTTGTCTTAGAAAGATAGATACAAAAACCAACTTTCTGGCAATTATAATTCCCCAATTTCCCTTCGATAAACACCTTCCATTCGTCTTCGTCATGCTCTCCTATTGTGTTCAATAAATCCAAATGATTACGTGCAGGTCTCTTGAAATGATCTTCCACTTTTAATGTTTAATTTTGCAAATTTAGCTGGACTAGTTTGTGAGGGTTCAAGACTGGAGTATAGAGAGCCATACCATTTTAATAATCAAATATTATATACCAGGCTGTTCCGATTTTTTCCAAAAGCCCAACTAACTTACGTGAATGTTATTGCATGCGTTCGAATCAGTGTGTCCGACAACCAAAAATTGGTATGTAAATGAGTTCAATAAAAAAAATAATGAATAATTAAATTTTAGTTCATTAGAATGATTTATTTTTCAAAAAAATTCTTTATTTATCCCTTTTCCAAAATTAAAATATAAGCTCAAACAATGACCTCATATAATGTTTTACGGCGAGAAACACCACACGCTCTGTTAATCTCGAAACCAAAATGATTATGATTTTACATCGCTATTTTCAATTTTTTAAAATAAATATGTTGATTATATCCCTTAGCGGTACAGAATGAGTGATCTGGGCTTTTATATTATTTATAATACATAGATCATATACTAAAGTGATGTAATATTGTTAGCCAATAGTAAGGAATAGGATTTGTACGAATCAACAATCTATGACTGCAAATTCAAATATGAACAGAGGACAACAGTAACTGTTAACCCATACAGCTCTTTGTTAAACTTCTATATTTAGATTTCATATGTTCCTTTTCGGCTTATAGTGCTTATTTTGGCTGAGCTTGTGTGAATATGTTTGGTTTCCTTACTAAGCTTGTGTGAATATGTTTGGTTTCCTTACTAAGCTTGTGTGAATATGTTTGGTTTCCTTACTAAGCTTTCGTGTTTTGCTATATTATCCAATTGCATGTGTTTTTACATTATATTTCTGCATTCCTTTTAAGATATTCAACTAGAGTAATTAAAAGGTTACATCGAAAGACGCAGATTTCAAAACTTGAATCTATTTAACAATGAAAGTATTTAAACTCACCGGCAGTCTGCAATAAATTTGAATTCGCTCAGCAAACATTAGCCGAAGAGGCGTAACAACGACATGGCATCGGGGCAGTTGCCAAGGGCGCCGAATGTTAATCCTTCAATAATCAATTTATTCTGCATAATTTAGTATTTTCCCTATTTCTCAAGGGCGCCAAAAATGAATTAGCCAAGGGCGCGGAAAACCCAGTTACGCTTCTGATTAGCCGCTTGAACTTTGACGTATTCTTTGCCACCTAACAAGTAATATTATTGGCCTAAACAAACGTCATAAATTGGGTCAATAAATATGTGTGGCGATTATATGAAAATATTATATTTAGGCTTAGGCCCCCATGCCAGTGGCAAAATGCCATAATTAAGTCAGTGAAACGTTCTAGTACAGACTAAATCCCTTATTTAAATTACATTGTATCGTTCCATTGTGATTATTGATCAAGGAAGTAATATTTTAGTCGCGTGCCGACTGATGAGTCTCTGCGGCATGCGTGCCATAGGTTCGCCATCATTGGTCTTATGTAAATTCGGCCTCACCATCAATTTTTAAAACACAGTTTCTTAACGCTAAACCTCCTGAGCGTGTAAAATCTTGCAAAGAACGCGCTATTTCTTCAAAGGGAGAGAAATCTACTTTCTGTGTAGACAAAATGCCATATTTTGTAGCACCGTGGCACAGAATAAGAGCTTCATATTTAAATCACATTAAATATTCGTTTATAACACCCCGCAACACTCAAATTGTTCTCGGTCTTGTCGAAAGACAAAAGACAACGTCTCAACAATTCTCCTTTATACCAGCGAGACGTGGACAGCTAAATCATTCTCTCCTACCGCTATCAACGCCAATTTCATGCCAGGACAAAATACATGATGACATATTGAAAATAAGGACTATTTCCAGAATGCATGCATTTTTTTTTAAATAAGTGAGAAGCGCGATTAAAATCAGAGCCGTCTCTACACCAGTTTGGGCCTCCGGGCAAAGAAATAGTGTTGGGCCCCTCCCCGCAGGAATAAAAAATAAATATACATAATATATATAAATAAACATATTCCCATGGGGCCCCTATGCTCTTAGGCCCCCGGGCAAATGCCCAACGGGCCTATGCATTAAGACGGCCCTGATTAAAATAGTTTGTGAAAATTTCAGAAAGCAGGCTTGCTAACCCAGAAATGTCCAAAAAGAGGTTTGCTAACCAACTAATTGCCAATCAGAGGGTTTGATAATTTTGATAATTTGATATTTGGGTAAACTTGATATTTGTGTTGACTTGATATTTGGATAGACTTGATATTTGGGTCGAATTGATATTTGGATAGACTTGATATTTGTGTCGACTTGATATTTGGATAAACTTGATATTTGGGTAGATAATTGTGTATACTGGATATTTGGTTACACTTTTTATTTGGTAGATTTGATCTTTTTCTAGAATTGGCATTTTGGGTAGATTTGATGGAATCAACAAGCTGACGGTCAGTGGGGCTTAAAAAGAAATATTTATTGGGATAGAGATGGGCTGAGGTCAGCCTGACCCAGTCGACCTCCGATCAATATGGCAAACTCTTGCAGCATTTCATCTTGCCGAAATGCGAGCGTGAATTAAAAACAGAGTCAAAGTTACCCCAGGAAATGTTTTGTTGTTTCTTTTCGATAAGTTTGACTTGGCAAGGTGTCTACCATCTTTCTTGTATTCAGGAAGTGTATACGTCTTTAAATGATCACTGTAATCAAAGCGCTTGTGCATCGGCCCTTATTCAAAGATCCAATGTGACAATAGTTTATTTTCTTTTTTTCGCTAAGTATATTCACACATTTTAATATATCTTGTTAAAGAAAATACGATTTTGATCAACCAAAGTTTCTTATTCCCCTTGTTTATATAAAGAGAAGGGAACTGCTAGGAAACTTTCAGTCAAGGCAGGGTCTTTTTTTTTAAAATTAGTGTGGGTTTGTTTGTTTTTTATTTGTAGTGGCTAAATAGAAACATTTTTTATCTTGGGTATTCTCCTGCAAACGATCCAATGCCTTAAGGGCCCAAGGCTCTCGCTCAATGCAAAGATCATTCTGGTTCCTATGAGTTTGCAGTGTTTGCCAATATTTGTTGAGATATATTAGTTTTTAAGATGTGTCTGCTATCAGAATAATTCCTTTTAATTTATAGGCGCCGTCTTGAGGAAGCGTAAACAATTATTTTAAGCAGATCATTAAAGACCTAATCAATCGCCCCCGTAGACTGCTGACCAACATTAAAGACCTAATAAATCGCCCCCCGTAGACTGCTGACCATCATTAAAGACCTAATCAATCGCCCCCGTAGACTGCTGACCAACATTAAAGACCTAATAAATCGCCCCCCGTAGACTGCTGACCATCATTAAAGACCTAATCAATCGCCCCCGTAGACTGCTGACCAACATTAAAGACCTAATAAATCGCCCCCCGTAGACTGCTGACCAACATTAAAGACCTAATCAATCTCCCCTGTAGACTGCTGACCAACATTAAAGACCTAATCAATCGCCCCCGTAGACTGCTGACCAACAAACTAACATGCTCACAATTGACTGATAAAAGACATCTTATTGGCCATAAGCTTAATCATAACATAGCGTGGTGACGTCATCAAGGTCTAGGCATCAGTGTATAACAATCGTCATTGTGCCCCCTGAGCATCATTGTTTCAATGGGACGAGCAGGAATAAAATTGAAGGAAGCTGGGCAATAATTTTTTTTTGTCATTATTTATTTTTATTTTTTTAAGTTTAAAAATAAAATCTAAATTCGTACATATAAAACCTAAAATAACTGAAACGAAACATTATAACAGAGTTTTAAAATCGTACCAAAATTTATAAAACTGTACAATTTTTTGTTTAACCTTACAAACTCGTACAAGCTGTAAATTGCTTGCTTGAAATACTATACACGTGTTGCAAAAGAAACGATAGAGCATCTACAAATTGTTTCATTTTCGAGGTTGTTTTTGACAGTTATATGTATTAGAACATTGACAGTTATAGGTATTAGAACATTGACAGTTATAGGTATTAGAACATTGACAGTTATATGTATTAGAACATTGACAGTTATATGTATTAGAACATTGACAGTTATATGTATTAGAACATTGACAGTTATATGTATTAGAACATTGACAGTTATAGGTATAAGAACATTGACAGTTATATGTATTAGAACATTGACAGTTATAGGTATTAGAACATTGACAGTTATATGTATTAGAACATTGACAGTTATAGGTATAAGAACATTGACAGTTATATGTATTCGAACATTGACAGTTATAGGTATTAGAACATTGACAGTTATAGATATAAGAACATTGACAGTTATAGATATAAGGCAACTGTTTCGCTGCGTCAGGAAACAATAATCGCAGTAACAACAAAACTATTTTTTTTAAAATACATAAATAAAACAAACCCGTAAAAACAAAGTTTTTGACTATAAATCCCTTATATATGAGACATAACTAACAGTAGTGATTATTTTTAAACATTTACAGACTGACACTGAGTGATGTCCCTTGTCTTTAATAAATGGGGGTGGGATGTGAGGGGGTGTCGGCACGACGGTCGTCGTCAACACGACGGTCGGCGTCAACTCAAACTCACGTGGAACTGGAATTTAAAAAAAAATAACAAACAGTGAATTTTGAATTACATACCTCATATAAGGATAAACTAAAAATGCATTAATTTAATTACGGTACGTTCGATCGATCTGAAATTTTGATACGATGCATTGTTAGGTCAGACGGGTCCGTGTGCCAAATTTCAGTTCGATCGGATCATGGGAAGTGGGTCATTTTTGACTTCTGTTTTTCCGCCCGCCGAGCCCAAGACAGAGAGAGAGAGATGAGAGAGAGAGAGAGACGGCCGCGAAGTTAATATAAGGGATTTAATAAAACAAACCCGTAAAAACAAAGTTTTTGACTATAAATCCCTTATATATGAGACATAACTAACAGTATTGATTATTTTCAAACATTTACAGACTGAATCTGTCTTAACACAAGTTTGCTTCATAACCCTAGGGGGGGAGGGGTGGGTGGGAGGGGGAGAGGGGAAAAGTCTGGTCACCGATTCGCTTGACCGAGCTCAGAGTGACACGTAAAATGTAAACAAAAGCGCACCGTCGTTTCGTTGGGTCGCCTCAATGCTCAAACTTTCACGTGGCAAAAAAACAATAACAAATCGTGAATTTAAATTACATACCTCATATAAGGATAAACTAAAAATGCATTAATTTAATTACGGTACGTTCGATCGATCTGAAATTTTGATACGATGCATTGTTAGGTAAGACGGGTCCGTGTGCCAAATTTCAGTTCGATCGGATCATTGGAAGTGGGTCATTTTTGACTTCTGTTTTTCCGCCCGCCGAGCCCATGAGATGATGACAGAGAGAGAGAGAGAGAGAGAGACGGCCGGTGAAGTTAATATAAGGGATTTAATAAAACAAACCCGTAAAAACAAAGTTTTTGACTATAAATCCCTTATATATGAGACATAACTAACAGTATTGATTATTTTCAAACATTTACAGACTGAATCTGTCTTAACACAAGTTTGCTTCATAACCCTAGGGGGGGAGGGGTGGGTGGGAGGGGGAGAGGGGAAAAGTCTGGTCACCGATTCGCTTGACCGAGCTCAGAGTGACACGTAAAATGTAAACAAAAGCGCACCGTCGTTTCGTTGGGTCGCCTCAATGCTCAAAATTTCACGTGGCAAAAAAACAATAACAAATCGTGAATTAAAATTACATACCTCATATAAGGATAAACTAAAAATGCATTAATTTAATTACGGTACGTTCGATCGATCTGAAATTTTGATACGATGCATTGTTAGGTAAGACGGGTCCGTGTGCCAAATTTCAGTTCGATCGGATCATTGGAAGTGGGTCATTTTCGACTTTTGTTTTTCCGCCCGCCGAGCCCATGAGATGATGAGAGAGAGACAGAGAGAGAGACAGAGACGGCCGTGAAGTTAATATAAGGGATTTAATAAAACAAACCCGTAAAAACAAAGTTTTTGACTATAAATCCCTTATATATGAGACATAACTAACAGTATTGATTATTTTCAAACATTTACAGACTGACACCGAGTGATGTCCCTTGTCTTTAATAAATGGGGGGTGGGATGCGAGGGGGGTGTCGGCACGACGGTCGGCGTCAACACGACGGTCGGCGTCAACTCAAACTCACGTGGAACTGGGCAGAAAAAAAACAATAACAAACAGTGAATTTTGAATTACATACCTCATATAAGGATAAACTAAAAATGCTCTAATTTAATTACGGTACGTTCGATCGATCTGAAATTTTGATACGATGCATTGTTAGGTAAGACGGGTCCGTGTGCCAAATTTCAGTTCGATCGGATCATTGGAAGTGGGTCATTTTCGACTTTTGTTTTTCCGCCCGCCGAGCCCATGAGATGATGAGAGAGAGACAGAGAGAGACGGCGGTGAAGTTAATATAAGGGATTTAAAAATATGAGCCGTGGAAATTCGTGGCCGCTTGCATCACCAGAACTTGCGCCCGGTCAGTGTGTCCGACCCTTCCCCTCCCCCTCCCCCCAGACAGTCTGTGGCCAAATAACCCCGAGCGATCCATACACAAACACCCCGCCCCACATAAACCACGCCGGCCTGATGCTAAAACCATTACATCCTAACAGGGACGGGGGAAGGGGTGGGGGGGGTGTTATATCCATTGCGTCACACATCAAACCTCAACCCTGAAATAGAAGGAGGAAAGATTCGGGGTGGCGAACATGGAAGGGTGGGAATGGAGGGGTGGGAATGGAAGCCGTGAGTAATTGTTTGGTCACATGATGGAGGAAGTGTGTAGTTGTTTGGTCACATGACGGAGGCCGTGTGTAATTGTTTGGTCACATGATGGAGGCCGTGTGTAATTGTTTGGTCACATGACGGAGGCTGTGAGTAATTGTTTGGTCACATGACGGAGGCTGTGAGTAGTTGTTTGGTCACATGACGGAGGCGTGTGTAATTGTTTGGTCACATGACGGAGGCTGTGAGTAATTGTTTGGTCACATGACGGAGGCGTGTGTAATTGTTTGGTCACATGACGGAGGCTGTGAGTAATTGTTTGGTCACATGACGGAGGCGTGTGTAATTGATTGGTCACATGACGGAGGCTGTGAGTAATTGTTTGGTCACATGACTTCAATCCTTCAATACTAGACATCCAACAAGCCGAACTCTATGTCTCTCAGCTGTTAGAAGTCGTAGTTACAAATTTTTAAACAAGGGAAAACAAAAATTATTTCAATGTTCTTTTATTCCATCAGACAAAAGAAAACGATTTCAAAAATACATATAACTTCACTCAATCAATTCTGCACGGAGTATCTGGAAAGGGATGTAATCTTGAAGGCTTCTCTGCTTGACCCAACAAAGATGTTGAAGACATAAGAGACGCGGATGTGTCAAAAGATAGACTATGCGTTAAAATAAAAAAGAAAAGAATTGGATGTGGACATCATAATTGAGATGTCGAATGTGATTATAAGAACAAAATGTGGGTGAGACAGCAATCAGGCTTGTAGATAAGTAGACGGATAACATGGAAACAGGGTAAGAGTGAGCCTCTCAGAGATCACAATATCCTATGGATCTACTGGTTTTATTGATCTTTTTAATAAATGAAAATGATTGGATGAGGTGATGGCGACTGTTAGCCAGTGGCGTTAAGGGAGGGAGGAGTGTGGGGTAGTAAATGGTGGTGGTCAGTCTCGGGCGGGACTTCTTTTTATCAAGCGGGGAGTATGCAACCATCTGCAGATTTAGTGTGTGAGTGTTTGTGTGTGTGTGTGTGTGAGTGACTGGTTGTGTGTGTGTACCGAAAATGACTACTTTGGCCGGTCACTCCGCGAAGAGCCGGGAGATACCTGCTTCTATACTCAATGTGATGATGCAATTGATGCAATACTGTCCGGACCAATTGCTCAACAAGAACGATGATAAAAGATGCTGTGTAGTTTGTCAAGAAAAAATCTTTAGTTCTTGTGGATTCTGCGGCAACGATGAAAACATAAGTTGTGGAATAGGTGCTGAAACTGATGACGGGTGCCGAGGGAACGTTTGTGGGGGTGACTTGCAGACTACGTCATAATAAACAATAAATCAGGAACAAGACGTCAGTAGCTCATTCTAGTTTGCAAGCTCAAGGTGCCAAGATGCTAAAAAATTCAAATGCGAAATTTCCGCAAGCAAAAGTTGGAGATATTTGTATGAACCCTTATACCAGATGCTGATAGAGGTCGCGGTGATCCACGAAGCTTTCTTGCCCTTAATATCGTTTTTTTCCTTATATAAGCTGTATACATATTATTTTAGTCTCTGATCGCAAAGAAACTTTGGAAAATTGTTGACTACACCCCCATGAAGGGTTCTGGTGGCAATATATGATTCTCGATCAACTTGGTACATACGTTTTTGCTTACACATTTTCAGAAACAATGGGGCATTGAAACCCTCATATCCAATAGTTAAGTAGGTTTCATTTCGAAATTATATTCGCATAACGGTCTTAACGATTGGCAACGCTCACCATGTTACCATTGGCAACGCTCACCATGTTACCATTGGCAACGCTCACCATGTTACCATTGGCAACGCTCACCATGTTACCATTGGCAACGCTCACCATGTTACCATTGGCAACGCTCACCATGTTACCATTGGCAACGCTCACCATGTTACCATTGGCAACGCTCACCATGTTACCATTGGCAACGCTCACCATGTTACCATTGGCAACGCTCACCATGTTACCATTGGCAACGCTCACCATGTTACCATTGGCAACGCTCACCATGTTACCATTGGCAACGCTCACCATGTTAAACTTCTTATTTGTGGCCCAATCTTCACCAAATTTCTATGGCGGTTTCCTTGGGCAAAACGTAACTGATGAACGACTTATTTTGTTTGTATGACACCATTGTCAGTCGCCATATTGAACATCTTCCAGAATTATTTTTTTATACGCGGGATCCCAACGCTAACTGAATTCCACTTTTCCATTGCGCTGCACGGGTATTCTGCTAGTATACTAATTAGGTAATAGTGGCCCGGCCTTAGAGAGCGGAAATGGTTTTAATAAACTCTGAAAAGAGCTTGGGGGCAACATAAAGGGGAAAGAGAAATGAATCAACATGTGAGGTAACACGTGAAATAAATGTCACGTGGGAGTAAGCTACTACAATTTCGGCTTGATATGATTGATTCATCGACCGTTGGTCACTTAAATCAAACATTTTCGAGACATAAATTTGGTCAAAATGTGTTCTTGTACTTCTGTCACAGAGGCGATTTAGCTCCCACTCCCTCCCTCTCTTTCTTTCTCTCTCTTTCTGTCCCTTTCCTTCTCTCTCTCTCTCTATCTATCTCTCTCTCCCGCTCTCTTTCCTTTCTCTCCCTTTCCCTCTCTCTCATACCCCTTCTCTTTCTTTCCTTCTCTCTCCCTCCCCTTTTCTCTCTCTTCCCCTCTATGTCTTTCTTTTTACTTTCTTCCTGCTCTGTCTCTCTCTTTCCCCTCTCTCTCCCCACTCTCTATCTCTTTCTTTCTCTCTCCCTCCAAAA
Source organism: Ampullaceana balthica (assembly GCA_944989445.1). Lineage (NCBI taxonomy): Eukaryota > Metazoa > Mollusca > Gastropoda > Lymnaeidae > Ampullaceana > Ampullaceana balthica. The sequence goes on along the minus strand of CALYLW010001374.1, from coordinate 82,445 downwards.
TCTCTCTCTCGTTATCTCTCTCCCCCTCCCTCCCTCTCTTTCTTTCTCTCTCTTTCTGTCCCTTTCCTTCTCTCTCTCTCTCTCTCCCTCTCTCTCTCTCTCTCTCTCTCTTCCTCTGTCTTACCTTTCTCTCCCTGTCCCTTTCTCTCCATTTCCATCTCTCTCATCCCCCATCTCTTTCTTTCCTTCTCTCTCCCTCCCCTTTTCTCTCTCTTCCCCTCTGTCTTTCTTTTTACTTTCTTCCTGCTCTCTCGCCACTCTCTCTCTCTCTTTCTTTCTCTCTCCCTACAAAATCTCTCTCTCGTTATTTCTCTCCTCCTCCCTCTATCTCTCTCTCTCCCTCCCTCTCTCTCTCTGTCTCTCTCTCTCTCTGTCTGTCTCTCTCTCCCTCTCTCTCTCTCTGTCTCTCTCTCTCTCTCTCTGACACGATCGTTGTAATTAATTGCACTACATGAAATGACACAAATCAATACAATGTTTCCCAAACTCGAGCATTCTGGGAATTACACAAAAATTATTCAAAGGTCAACAAAAGAGTAAAGGTGAGAATGAGGAAAATAGAGTATTGGGAGAAAGGTGGGGTGAGGGGGGAGAAAGGTGGGGTGAGGGGGGGAGAAAGGTGGGGTGAGGGGGGGAGAAAGGTGGGGTGAGGGGGGGAGAAAGGTGGGGTGAGGGGGGAAATAAACTGACGTGAAGGTGTACATTGAGTTTTGGCTGGGTGAAGTTCTACAGGTGTACATTGAGTGTTGGCTGGGTGAAGTTCTACTCAGGAATAGTGGGCTCAGGGAATAGCTAAGATTTCGTAATGTATCAGACTTACCATGTTTCATTCTTGTCATGTATAATTCTTGATTATTTTGCCGAATCGCATTCACCTTGCGTTGGAGATTATTTTAAACCTTAAGTTCATTGATTCGTTATGGCAGAATTATAATAGTGCTTAAAGTTTTTTGAATTAAAGGTTGTTTCTGTGTTTGTTTTGAACTGGAAGTTGACTGCATCTGTCTCATATCGTGTTGGCCTACTTGCCATCTGTCTCATATCGTGTTGGCCTACTTGCCATCTGTCTCATATCGTGTTGGCCTACTTGCCATCTCTCTCATATCGTGTTCGCCTACTTGCCATCTGTCTCATATCGTGTTGGCCTACTTGCCATCTCTCTCATATCGTGTTCGCCTACTTGCCATCTGTCTCATATCGTGTTGGCCTACTTGCCATCTCTCTCATATCGTGTTGGCCTACTTGCCATCTCTCTCATATCGTGTTGGCCTACTTGCCATCTGTCTCATATCGTGTTGGCCTACTTGCCATCTGTCTCATATCATGTTGGCCTACTTGCCATCTGTCTCATATCGTGTTGGCCTACTTGCCATCTGTCTCATATCGTGTTGGCCTACTTGCCATCTATCTCATATCGTGTTGGCCTACTTGCCATCTGTCTCATATCGTGTTGGCCTACTTGCCATCTGTCTCATATCGTGTTGGCCTACTTGCCACCTGTCTCATATCGTGTTGGCCTACTTGCTGCCTTTTGAGCATTCAGTAAATTATAACTTCTCAGGATCCTCTGTAGGCCATTGAACATTATTTTTATTTTTTTGGGTCTCACTCATTCCGAAATTCAGTTTGTGGGACATGCCTGGCCTGACATCGCTTCCAGAATTCAATATTCTAAAACACACAGACATTCAACCTCCCCCCTCCCCCTTTCTTAGCCGGACGACATAAAAGTCAGCGGGGCCACCAGTCCGACCCGGACTAAAAAAGGAAATCTGAGTGAACGAGGCTTGCTAAAAATATCCATTGAAACTACGTGTTGCGTTATCACATTTCTTGAAATAGATAGGTCAAGGCCGGTCGTGGTTGGTTGACAAAAATAAAAAACTAGTTAGCCGCATTGTCTGAATCAAAAGATTGCCAAATAAATATTTCTTAACGTTTAATTCTGTGAGTGGTTTACAAAGTCAGTTCTAACAAAAATAGAACTAGAAATATGTATACTTTTTACTAAGCAATTTACAACAAATGTATTATCTGTGTTGTGGGTTTCATGACAAAACAACAAGTGACAAAACAACAAGTGACAAAACGACAAGTGACAAAACAACAAGTGACAAAACGACAAGTGACAAAACGACAAGTGACAAAACAACAAGTGACAAAACGACAAGTGACAAAACAACAAGTGACAAAACAAAAAGTGACAAAACGACAAGTGACAAAACGACAAGTGACAAAACGACAAGTGACAAAACAACAAGTGACAAAATAACAAGTGACAAAATAACAAGTGACAAAACAACAAGTGACAAAACGACAAAACAACAAGTGACAAAACGACAAGTGACAAAACGACAAGTGACAAAACAACAAGTGACAAAACGACAAGTGACAAAACAAAAAAGTGACAAAACGACAAGTGACGAAACGACAAGTGACAAAACGACAAGTTACAAAACGACAAGTGACAAAACAACAAGTGACAAAACGACAAGTGACAAAACAACAAGTGACAAAACGACAAGTGACAAAACGACAAGTGACAAAACAACAAGTGACAAAACGACAAGTGACAAAACAACAAGTGACAAAATAACAAGTGACAAAACAACAAGTGACAAAACAACAAGTGACAAAACGACAAGTGACAAAACGACAAGTGACAAAACAACAAGTGACAAAACGACAAGTGACAAAACAACAAGTGACAAAACGACAAGTGACGAAACGACAAGTGACAAAACGACAAGTGACAAAACGACAAGTGACAAAACAACAAGTGACAAAACGAGAAGTGACAAAACAACAAGTGACAATACGACAAGTGACAAAACGACAAGTGACAAAAGAACAAGTGACAAAATAACAAGTGACAAAACAACAAGTGACAAAACGACAAGTGACAAAACAACAAGTGACAAAACGACAAGTGACAAAACGACAAGTGACAAAACGACAAGTGACAAAACGACAAGTGACAAAACAACAAGTGACAAAACGACAAGTGACAAAATAACAAGTGACAAAATAACAAGTGACAAAACAACAAGTGACAAAACGACAAGTGACAAAACAACAAGTGACAAAACGACAAGTGACAAAACGACAAGTGACAAAACAACAAGTGACAAAACGACAAGTGACAAAACAACAAGTGACAAAACGACAAGTGACAAAACGACAAGTGACAAAACGACAAGTGACAAAACAACAAGTGACAAAACGACAAGTGACAAAACGACAAGTGACAAAACGACAAGTGACAAAACAACAAGTGACAAAACGACAAGTGACAAAACGACAAGTGACAAAATAACAAGTGACAAAATAACAAGTGACAAAACAACAAGTGACAAAACGACAAGTGACAAAACAACAAGTGACAAAACGACAAGTGACAAAACGACAAGTGACAAAACAACAAGTGACAAAACGACAAGTGACAAAACAACAAGTGACAAAACGACAAGTGACGAAACGACAAGTGACAAAACGACAAGTGACAAAACGACAAGTGACAAAACAACAAGTGACAAAACGACAAGTGACAAAACAACAAGTGACAAAACGACAAGTGACAAAACGACAAGTGACAAAATAACAAGTGACAAAATAACAAGTGACGAAACGACAAGTGACAAAACGACAAGTGACAAAACGACAAGTGACAAAACAACAAGTGACAAAACGACAAGTGACAAAACAACAAGTGACAAAACGACAAGTGACAAAACGACAAGTGACAAAATAACAAGTGACAAAATAACAAGTGACAAAACGACAAGTGACAAAACGACAAGTGACAAAACGACAAGTGACAAAACGACAAGTGACAAAACGACAAGTGACAAAACAACAAGTGACAAAACGACAAGTGACAAAACAACAAGTGACAAAACAACAAGTGACAAAACGACAAGTGACAAAACAACAAGTGACAAAACAACAAGTGACAAAACGACAAGTGACAAAACAACAAGTGACAAAACGACAAGTGACAAAACGACAAGTGACAAAATAACAAGTGACAAAACAACAAGTGACAAAACGACAAGTGACAAAACAACAAGTGACAAAACGACAAGTGACAAAACGACAAGTGACAAAACAACAAGTGACAAAACGACAAGTGACAAAACAACAAGTGACAAAACGACAAGTGACAAAACAACAAGTGACAAAACGACAAGTGACAAAACGACAAGTGACAAAATAACAAGTGACAAAATAACAAGTGACAAAACAACAAGTGACAAAACGACAAGTGACAAAACAACAAGTGACAAAACGACAAGTGACAAAACGACAAGTGACAAAACAACAAGTGACAAAACGACAAGTGACAACACAACAAGTGACAAAACGACAAGTGACGAAACGACAAGTGACAAAACGACAAGTGACAAAACGACAAGTGACAAAACAACAAGTGACAAAACGAAAGTGACAAAACAACAAGTGACAAAACGACAAGTGACAAAACGACAAGTGACAAAATAACAAGTGACAAAAAAACAAGTGACAAAACAACAAGTGACAAAACGACAAGTGACAAAACAACAAGTGACAAAACAACAAGTGACAAAACGACAAGTGACAAAACGACAAGTGACAAAACGACAAGTGACAAAACGACAAGTGACAAAACAACAAGTGACAAAACGACAAGTGACAAAACAACAAGTGACAAAACGACAAGTGACAAAACGACAAGTGACAAAATAACAAGTGACAAAATAACAAGTGACAAAACGACAAGTGACAAAACGACAAGTGACAAAACAACAAGTGACAAAACGACAAGTGACAAAACGACAAGTGACAAAACAACAAGTGACAAAACGACAAGTGACAAAACAACAAGTGACAAAACGACAAGTGACGAAACGACAAGTGACAAAACGACAAGTGACAAAACGACAAGTGACAAAACAACAAGTGACAAAACGAGAAGTGACAAAACAACAAGTGACAATACGACAAGTGACAAAACGACAAGTGACAAAATAACAAGTGACAAAATAACAAGTGACAAAACAACAAGTGACAAAACGACAAGTGACAAAACAACAAGTGACAAAACGACAAGTGACAAAACGACAAGTGACAAAACAACAAGTGACAAAACGACAAGTGACAAAACAACAAGTGACAAAACGACAAGTGACAAAACGACAAGTGACAAAATAACAAGTGACAAAATAACAAGTGACAAAACAACAAGTGACAAAACGACAAGTGACAAAACAACAAGTGACAAAACGACAAGTGACAAAACGACAAGTGACAAAACAACAAGTGACAAAACGACAAGTGACAAAACAACAAGTGACAAAACAACAAGTGACAAAACGACAAGTGACGAAACGACAAGTGACAAAACGACAAGTGACAAAACAACAAGTGACAAAACGACAAGTGACAAAACAACAAGTGACAAAACGACAAGTGACAAAATAACAAGTGACAAAATAACAAGTGACGAAACGACAAGTGACAAAACGACAAGTGACAAAACGACAAGTGACAAAACAACAAGTGACAAAACGACAAGTGACAAAATAACAAGTGACAAAACGACAAGTGACAAAACGACAAGTGACAAAACGACAAGTGACAAAACGACAAGTGACAAAACAACAAGTGACAAAACGACAAGTGACAAAACAACAAGTGACAAAACAACAAGTGACAAAACGACAAGTGACAAAACAACAAGTGACAAAACGACAAGTGACAAAACGACAAGTGACAAAAGAACAAGTGACAAAACAACAAGTGACAAAACAACAAGTGACAAAACGACAAGTGACAAAACGACAAGTGACAAAACAACAAGTGACAAAACAACAAGTGACAAACGACAAGTGACAAAACAACAAGTGACAAAACGACAAGTGACGAAACGACCAGTGACAAAACGACAAGTGACAAAACGACAAGTGACAAAACAACAAGTGACAAAACGACAAGTGACAAAACAACAAGTGACAAAACGACAAGTGACAAAACGACAAGTGACAAAATAACAAGTGACAAAATAACAAGTGACAAAACAACAAGTGACAAAACGACAAGTGACAAAACAACAAGTGACAAAACAACAAGTGACAAAACGACAAGTGACAAAACGACAAGTGACAAAACGACAAGTGACAAAACGACAAGTGACAAAACAACAAGTGACAAAACGACAAGTGACAAAACGACAAGTGACAAAACAACAAGTGACAAAACGACAAGTGACAAAACGACAAGTGACAAAACGACAAGTGACAAAATAACAAGTGACAAAATAACAAGTGACAAAACGACAAGTGACAAAACGACAAGTGACAAAACAACAAGTGACAAAACGACAAGTGACAAAACGACAAGTGACAAAACAACAAGTGACAAAACGACAAGTGACAAAACAACAAGTGACAAAACGACAAGTGACGAAAACGACAAGTGACAAAACGACAAGTGACAAAACGACAAGTGACAAAACAACAAGTGACAAAACGACAAGTGACAAAACAACAAGTGACAAAACGACAAGTGACAAAACGACAAGTGACAAAATAACAAGTGACAAAATAACAAGTGACAAAACAACAAGTGACAAAACGACAAGTGACAAAACAACAAGTGACAAAACGACAAGTGACAAAACGACAAGTGACAAAACAACAAGTGACAAAACGACAAGTGACAAAACAACAAGTGACAAAACGACAAGTGACAAAACGACAAGTGACAAAATAACAAGTGACAAAATAACAAGTGACAAAACAACAAGTGACAAAACGACAAGTGACAAAACAACAAGTGACAAAACGACAAGTGACAAAACGACAAGTGACAAAACAACAAGTGACAAAACGACAAGTGACAAAACAACAAGTGACAAAACGACAAGTGACGAAACGACAAGTGACAAAACGACAAGTGACAAAACAACAAGTGACAAAACGACAAGTGACAAAACAACAAGTGACAAAACGACAAGTGACAAAACGACAAGTGACAAAATAACAAGTGACAAAATAACAAGTGACGAAAACGACAAGTGACAAAACGACAAGTGACAAAACGACAAGTGACAAAACAACAAGTGACAAAACGACAAGTGACAAAACAACAAGTGACAAAACGACAAGTGACAAAACGACAAGTGACAAAATAACAAGTGACAAAACGACAAGTGACAAAACGACAAGTGACAAAATAACAAGTGACAAAATAACAAGTGACAAAACAACAAGTGACAAAACGACAAGTGACAAAACAACAAGTGACAAAACGACAAGTGACAAAACGACAAGTGACAAAACAACAAGTGACAAAACGACAAGTGACAAAACAACAAGTGACAAAACGACAAGTGACAAAACGACAAGTGACAAAACGACAAGTGACAAAACGACAAGTGACAAAACAACAAGTGACAAAACGACAAGTGACAAAACAACAAGTGACAAAACGACAAGTGACAAAACGACAAGTGACAAAATAACAAGTGACAAAACGACAAGTGACAAAACGACAAGTGACAAAACGACAAGTGACAAAACAACAAGTGACAAAACGACAAGTGACAAAACAACAAGTGACAAAACGACAAGTGACAAAACGACAAGTGACAAAACAACAAGTGACAAAATAACAAGTGACAAAACAACAAGTGACAAAACGACAAGTGACAAAACAACAAGTGACAAAACGACAAGTGACAAAACGACAAGTGACAAAACAACAAGTGACAAAACGACAAGTGACAAAACAACAAGTGACAAAACGACAAGTGACAAAACGACAAGTGACAAAACGACAAGTGACAAAACAACAAGTGACAAAACGACAAGTGACAAAACAACAAGTGACAAAACGACAAGTGACAAAACGACAAGTGACAAAACAACAAGTGACAAAATAACAAGTGACAAAACGACAAGTGACAAAACGACAAGTGACAAAACGACAAGTGACAAAACAACAAGTGACAAAACGACAAGTGACAAAACAACAAGTGACAAAACGACAAGTGACAAAACGACAAGTGACAAAATAACAAGTGACAAAATAACAAGTGACAAAACGACAAGTGACAAAACGACAAGTGACAAAACGACAAGTGACAAAACGACAAGTGACAAAACGACAAGTGACAAAACAACAAGTGACAAAACGACAAGTGACAAAACAACAAGTGACAAAACGACAAGTGACAAAACAACAAGTGACAAAACGACAAGTGACAAAACGACAAGTGACAAAATAACAAGTGACAAAATAACAAGTGACAAAACAACAAGTGACAAAACGACAAGTGACAAAACAACAAGTGACAAAACGACAAGTGACAAAACGACAAGTGACAAAACAACAAGTGACAAAACGACAAGTGACAAAACAACAAGTGACAAAACGACAAGTGACGAAACGACCAGTGACAAACGACAAGTGACAAAACGACAAGTGACAAAACAACAAGTGACAAAACGACAAGTGACAAAACAACAAGTGACAAAACGACAAGTGACAAAACGACAAGTGACAAAACAACAAGTGACAATACGACAAGTGACAAAACGACAAGTGACAAAATAACAAGTGACAAAATAACAAGTGACAAAACAACAAGTGACAAAACGACAAGTGACAAAACAACAAGTGACAAAACGACAAGTGACAAAACGACAAGTGACAAAACAACAAGTGACAAAACGACAAGTGACAAAACAACAAGTGACAAAACGACAAGTGACAAAACGACAAGTGACAAAATAACAAGTGACAAAATAACAAGTGACAAAACAACAAGTGACAAAACGACAAGTGACAAAACAACAAGTGACAAAACGACAAGTGACAAAACGACAAGTGACAAAACAACAAGTGACAAAACGACAAGTGACAAAACAACAAGTGACAAAACGACAAGTGACGAAACGACAAGTGACAAAACGACAAGTGACAAAACAACAAGTGACAAAACGACAAGTGACAAAACAACAAGTGACAAAACGACAAGTGACAAAACGACAAGTGACAAAATAACAAGTGACAAAATAACAAGTGACGAAACGACAAGTGACAAAACGACAAGTGACAAAACGACAAGTGACAAAACAACAAGTGACAAAACGACAAGTGACAAAACAACAAGTGACAAAACGACAAGTGACAAAACGACAAGTGACAAAACGACAAGTGACAAAATAACAAGTGACAAAATAACAAGTGACAAAACGACAAGTGACAAAACGACAAGTGACAAAACGACAAGTGACAAAACGACAAGTGACAAAACAACAAGTGACAAAACGACAAGTGACAAAACAACAAGTGACAAAACAACAAGTGACAAAACGACAAGTGACAAAACAACAAGTGACAAAACGACAAGTGACAAAACGACAAGTGACAAAAGAACAAGTGACAAAATAACAAGTGACAAAACAACAAGTGACAAAACGACAAGTGACAAAACAACAAGTGACAAAACGACAAGTGACAAAACGACAAGTGACAAAACAATAAGTGACAAACCGACAAGTGACAAAACAACAAGTGACAAAACGACAAGTGACGAAACGACCAGTGACAAACGACAAGTGACAAAACGACAAGTGACAAAACAACAAGTGACAAAACGAAAGTGACAAACCAACAAGTGACAAAACGACAAGTGACAAAACGACAAGTGACAAAATAACAAGTGACAAAATAACAAGTGACAAAACAACAAGTGACACAACGACAAGTGACAAAACAACAAGTGACAAAACAACAAGTGACAAAACGACAAGTGACAAAACGACAAGTGACAAAACGACAAGTGACAAAACGACAAGTGACAAAACAACAAGTGACAAAACGACAAGTGACAAAACGACAAGTGACAAAACAACAAGTGACAAAACGACAAGTGACAAAACGACAAGTGACAAAATAACAAGTGACAAAATAACAAGTGACAAAACGACAAGTGACAAAACGACAAGTGACAAAACAACAAGTGACAAAACGACAAGTGACAAAACGACAAGTGACAAAACAACAAGTGACAAAACGACAAGTGACAAAACAACAAGTGACAAAACGACAAGTGACGAAACGACAAGTGACAAAACGACAAGTGACAAAACGACAAGTGACAAAACAACAAGTGACAAAACGAGAAGTGACAAAACAACAAGTGACAATACGACAAGTGACAAAACGACAAGTGACAAAATAACAAGTGACAAAATAACAAGTGACAAAACAACAAGTGACAAAACGACAAGTGACAAAACAACAAGTGACAAAACGACAAGTGACAAAACGACAAGTGACAAAACAACAAGTGACAAAACGACAAGTGACAAAACAACAAGTGACAAAACGACAAGTGACAAAACGACAAGTGACAAAATAACAAGTGACAAAATAACAAGTGACAAAACAACAAGTGACAAAACGACAAGTGACAAAACAACAAGTGACAAAACGACAAGTGACAAAACGACAAGTGACAAAACAACAAGTGACAAAACGACAAGTGACAAAACAACAAGTGACAAAACGACAAGTGACGAAACGACAAGTGACAAAACGACAAGTGACAAAACAACAAGTGACAAAACGACAAGTGACAAAACAACAAGTGACAAAACGACAAGTGACAAAACGACAAGTGACAAAATAACAAGTGACAAAATAACAAGTGACGAAACGACAAGTGACAAAACGACAAGTGACAAAACGACAAGTGACAAAACAACAAGTGACAAAACGACAAGTGACAAAACAACAAGTGACAAAACGACAAGTGACAAAACGACAAGTGACAAAATAACAAGTGACAAAATAACAAGTGACAAAACGACAAGTGACAAAACGACAAGTGACAAAACGACAAGTGACAAAACGACAAGTGACAAAACGACAAGTGACAAAACAACAAGTGACAAAACGACAAGTGACAAAACAACAAGTGACAAAACGACAAGTGACAAAACGACAAGTGACTAAATAACAAGTGACAAAATAACAATTGACAAAACAACAAGTGACAAAACGACAAGTGACAAAACAACAAGTGACAAAACGACAAGTGACAAAACGACAAGTGACAAAACAACAAGTGACAAAACGACAAGTGACAAAACAACAAGTGACAAAACGACAAGTGACGAAACGACCAGTGACAAACGACAAGTGACAAAACGACAAGTGACAAAACAACAAGTGACAAAACGACAAGTGACAAAACAACAAGTGACAAAACGACAAGTGACAAAACGACAAGTGACAAAATAACAAGTGACAAAATAACAAGTGACAAAACAACAAGTGACAAAACGACAAGTGACAAAACAACAAGTGACAAAACAACAAGTGACAAAACGACAAGTGACAAAACGACAAGTGACAAAACGACAAGTGACGAAACGACAAGTGACAAAACGACAAGTGACAAAACGACAAGTGACAAAACAACAAGTGACAAAACGACAAGTGACAAAACGACAAGTGACAAAATAACAAGTGACAAAATAACAAGTGACAAAACAACAAGTGACAAAACGACAAGTGACAAAACAACAAGTGACAAAACGACAAGTGACAAAACGACAAGTGACAAAACGACAAGTGACAAAACGACAAGTGACAAAACGACAAGTGACAAAACGACAAGTGACAAAACGACAAGTGACAAAACAACAAGTGACAAAACGACAAGTGACAAAACAACAAGTGACAAAACAACAAGTGACAAAACGACAAGTGACAAAACAACAAGTGACAAAACGACAAGTGACAAAATAACAAGTGACAAAATAACAAGTGACAAAACAACAAGTGACAAAACGACAAGTGACAAAACAACAAGTGACAAAACGACAAGTGACAAAACAACAAGTGACAAAACGACAAGTGACAAAACAACAAGTGACTAAACAACAAGTGACAAAACGACAAGTGACAAAACGACAAGTGACAAAATAACAAGTGACAAAAAAACAACGTCTCAAAAGAACAACGTAGATTACTGTAGAACCAATGAAGTCCCCGTGACTATGTCACTTTGAACATAGACTAAGGGTGTCGGACTCAATAGCTAAGCGGCCAAAACTAAATACACTCTTCAGTCAAAATCATGGGCCTTGTTTTTTTTTCCGTTTTACCATTTTGAACTATTTTTGTCAACTTGTCGTTTTGTCACCATGTCGTTTTGTAGCTTCTCGCTTGTCGTTTTGTCACTTGTCATTTTGTCACTTTGTCGTTTTGTCGTGTTCTCACTTACCGTTTTGTCACCTTGTCGTTTTGTCTGGTTACCGCGTTGTGACATCTTGGCAGTAGAGTCTATTTTTTAAATTTCTTTTAAATTCAGCTCCGGATACGTCATCTATTTTAAGGATCGATACTAATCTGTTTCTTTACCACACATTTTTATATTGTAGTTTAAACCTTACATGAGATACAGTGTCATAGCCTCTACTGAAAATGTCGAAGTTTTTAATTGCTGGCTTTCTTGATTTATGAGTCGTAACGTTTCACTTCGCCTTTCGCCTTAGATCCCGTGCTGGCTATAGATACCAGCGTTTATTAAATGTTCTAATGGACACACACAATCGTTACTGAACAAAAGATTTAACAGCTGTGCGGCTTTAAATAAAATTGATTGCTCAGCCCTACAGCGGTGTGTTTAGTTGAGTTGAGCACGCGACATTCTGATGTTCCCGATGAAGAAACTGGTGTCGGTTGTTTTTTGTTTTCTTGTTGTTGTTTTTTTTTGGGCGGGGGGGGGGCGTATTACACAAATGACTCGACAAAGTAAAAAAAAACTGGGCTGGGGGGCTGGGGTTGGGAGTAAATATGATGGTTGAATCTCTCTTAACTGCATGAATCAGCCTTTTAACCCTATGCTCTTCACCAGTCATTTTGAGAACCGTTGGATGAGAATGTTAAGTGAAGTAGAATGTTTCTAACTAGAAATTTCTCAATAATGTTTTGTGGTTTTACGTGGAAGTGTCTTGAATTATCATCGTTTAATCATTCAAATGTTTGTTGTTTTCTTTTGTTGTGTTATTTCATCACAATTGATTCTCCTTGAATTTAACACACGCTTTTACCATGTAAGGGCAGACAATTTCCTTAACGTTATAAATATAAATTAATTACGAGTAACCTTTTTACCAACTTCCTCCACGCTAGAAAAAATCTAAGCTCCATGAGGATATCCAACGTCACTTTGTGAGTTACTCTCTTCGCTGTGCCCTTATGTAATAATATTCTGTCCGACACTGTTTTCATACTCCGTTCATTTTTAAAATTTAATATAAATATAATTCTTCTTTCATGTGATCGTTCATTGAGGCGACCAAATTTTTGGGGGTTAATCTAAATATCGCAATAATTGAGTAATTGTGTTAAGTTTTTATGTGATTTTTTAATATTACGATTACAGAAGTTGTTGTGTTGGGTTTTTTTTTCCTTTAAAAATATATATAATTTGCCGGGCTTTCAATTTAAGGTGAATGGAACAAATTCGAGCATAAAAAATATATTTTAACAAAGAACTTGACGCCGTAATATAACCCACGGAACCACGAGTTTACACATTTATATTTAGTAACTATTCACACAGTTAATAGGTGTCAACTATTCACACAGTTAATAGGTATCAACTATTCACACAGTTAATAGGTGTCAGCTATTCACACAGTTAATAGGTATCAACTATTCACACAGTTAATAGGTGTCAACTATTCACACAGTTAATAGGTATCAACTATTCACACAGTTAATAGGTATCAACTATTCACACAGTTAATAGATATCAACTATTCACACAGTTAATAGGTATCAACTATTCACACAGTTAATAGGTGTGAACTATTCACACAGTTAATAGGTATGAACTATTCACACAGTTAATAGGTATCAACTATTCACACAGTTAATAGGTGTCAACTATTCACACAGTTAATAGGTATCAACTATTCACACAGTTAATAGGTATCAACTATTCACACAGTTAATAGGTGTCAACTATTCACACAGTTAATAGGTATGAACTATTCACACAGTTAATAGGTATCAACTATTCACACAGTTAATAGGTGTCAACTATTCACACAGTTAATAGGTATCAACTATTCACACAGTTAATAGGTGTCAACTATTCACACAGTTAATAGGTATCAACTATTCACACAGTTAATAGGTATCAACTATTCACACAGTTAATAGATATCAACTATTCACACAGTTAATAGGTATCAACTATTCACACAGTTAATAGGTGTGAACTATTCACACAGTTAATAGGTATGAACTATTCACACAGTTAATAGGTGTCAACTATTCACACAGTTAATAGATATCAACTATTCACACAGTTAATAGGTATCAACTATTCACACAGTTAATAGGTGTGAACTATTCACACAGTTAATAGGTATGAACTATTCACACAGTTAATAGGTGTCAACTATTCACACAGTTAATAGATATCAACTATTCACACAGTTAATAGGTATCAACTATTCACACAGTTACTAGGTATCAACACACGTGTGGTATTACATAAAGTGCATGGGGCGATGTCAACATTACTATAGTGTGAATACACTTTTAAAATCCAATATCAAATATCTACTTGTGTTTAGTCTGGGGAAAAAGAAGCAACAGAGGACTGAAATTTGATTGCTTGTAGAAAGAAAAAAAAATAACAGCAAATGTGTCGTAGACGCCAAGAAAGATTCCGAGCGTTGTTTCACATTTGAGATTTCTCAATGAACGGTCTTCAAGACAAAGTGTCGTCTCTTTTACTCAACGTTGCTGAAAATGGCTGAAACAGCCGGTGGACAACTTCTATACTAAACATGACCTTTTGATCCGTCTCTACCCCTGGACTATCATCACCCAAGTGCAGCTTTAAAACAGACTTCCCGAAACAACGAAAAAAAAGAAACCGCGGGAAGGAAAGGCGTGTCGTAGGAAGTGTGCAGTCTTAAATCTTTCTATATGCAAACACACGAGGTTTCACCTCCGGAAAACAGCATTAACTTCATCATCACATTTATGCAAGCGGTGACCCGAGGGATCTGGAACCACGGCGACCTCACGAGAAGGGACGAGTGACGGCAAGGTCATGGCCCGGCCCACCTACAGGTAAAAACTTCACCATTTAGTTTCTTTGATTATCTGTCTTTTTTAGGTTAATTTAAGTTAATTCGCGTTAATTTAGGTTAATTAAGGTTAAATTAGGTTTATTTAGGGCGCCTATTCGTGGAAGTTAAAAAATGTTTTAAGTAATTCCGCCCCATCACCTTAGTATCCTACGTCACAATGTCAAATCTGGTTCGTCATAGGTCACCATCTTTCAATTGATCTATCTAGCTTAAATTTTTACACCTTTGCTCCCAGACTGCTCTGAGTTTTTCAACCTTTGCTCCAAGACTGCTCTGAGTTTTCAAACCTTTGCTCCCAGACTGCTCTGAGTTTTCCAACCTTTGCTCCAAGACTGCTCTGAGTTTTCAAACCTTTGCTCCTAGACTGCTCTGAGTTTTCCAACCTTTGCTCCAAGACTGCTCTGAGTTTTCAAACCTTTGCTCCTAGACTGCTCTGAGTTTTCCAACCTTTGCTCCAAGACTGCTCTGAGTTTTCAAACCTTTGCTCCTAGACTGCTCTGAGTTTTCCAACCTGTGCTCCCAGGCTGCTCTGAGTTTTCAAACCTTTGCTCCCAGACTGCTCTGAGTTTTTCAACCTTTGCTCCCAGACTGCTCTGAGTTTTTCAACCTTTGCTCCCAGACTGCTCTGAGTTTTCCAACCTTTGCTCCCAGACTGCTCTGAGTTTTCAAACCTTTGCTCCTAGACTGCTCTGATTTTTCAAACCTTTGCTCCCAGACTGCTCTGAGTTTTCAAACCTTTGCTCCCAGACTGCGCTGAGTTTTTAAACCTTTGCTCCCAGACTGCTCTGGTTTTTTCAACCTTTTCTCCCAGACTGCTCTGAGTTTTCCAATCTTTGCTCCCAGACTGCTCTGAGGTATCCAAATTTAGCTCCTAGACTGCTCTGAGTTTTCCAACCTTTGCTCCCAGACTGCTCTGAGTTTTCCAACCTTTGCTCCCAGACTGCTCTGAGTTTTTCAACCTTTGCTCCAAGACTGCTCTGAGTTTTTCAACCTTTGCTCCCAGACTGCTCTGAGTTTTTCAACCTTTGCTCCCAGACTGCTTTGAGTTTTCCAACCTTTGCTCCCAGACTGCTCTGAGGTATCCAAATTTTGCTCCTAGACTGCTCTGAGTTTTCCAACCTTTGCTCCCAGACTGCTCTGAGTTTTCAAACCTTTGCTCCCAGACTGCTCTGAGTTTTTCAACCTTTGCTCCCAGACGGCTCTGAGTTTTTCAACCTTTGCTCCAAGACTGCTCTGAGTTTTCAAACCTTTGCTCCCAGACTGCTCTGAGTTTTCCAACCTTTGCTCCAAGACTGCTCTGAGTTTTCAAACCTTTGCTCCTAGACTGCTCTGAGTTTTCCAACCTTTGCTCCAAGACTGCTCTGAGTTTTCAAACCTTTGCTCCTAGACTGCTCTGAGTTTTCCAACCTTTGCTCCAAGACTGCTCTGAGTTTTCAAACCTTTGCTCCTAGACTGCTCTGAGTTTTCCAACCTGTGCTCCCAGGCTGCTCTGAGTTTTCAAACCTTTGCTCCCAGACTGCTCTGAGTTTTTCAACCTTTGCTCCCAGACTGCTCTGAGTTTTTCAACCTTTGCTCCCAGACTGCTCTGAGTTTTCCAACCTTTGCTCCCAGACTGCTCTGAGTTTTCAAACCTTTGCTCCTAGACTGCTCTGATTTTTCAAACCTTTGCTCCCAGAATGCTCTGAGTTTTCAAACCTTTGCTCCCAGACTGCGCTGAGTTTTTAAACCTTTGCTCCCAGACTGCTCTGGTTTTTTCAACCTTTGCTCCCAGACTGCTCTGAGTTTTCCAATCTTTGCTCCCAGACTGCTCTGAGGTATCCAAATTTAGCTCCTAGACTGCTCTGAGTTTTCCAACCTTTGCTCCCAGACTGCTCTGAGTTTTCAAACCTTTGCTCCCAGACTGCTCTGAGTTTTTCAACCTTTGCTCCAAGACTGCTCTGAGTTTTTCAACCTTTGCTCCCAGACTGCTCTGAGTTTTTCAACCTTTGCTCCCAGACTGCTTTGAGTTTTCCAACCTTTGCTCCCAGACTGCTCTGAGGTATCCAAATTTTGCTCCCAGACTGCTCTGAGTTTTCCAACCTTTGCTCCCAGACTGCTCTGAGTTTTCAAACCTTTGCTCCCAGACTGCTCTGAGTTTTTCAACCTTTGCTCCCAGACGGCTCTGAGTTTTTCAACCTTTGCTCCCAGACTGCTCTGAGTTTTTCAACCTTTGCCCCCAGACTGCTCTGAGTTTTCCAACCTTTGCTCCCAGACTGCTCTGAGTTTTTCAACCTTTGCTCCCAGACTGCTCTGAGTTTTTCAACCTTTGCTCCCAGACTGCTCTGAGTTTTTCAACCTTCGCACCTGGGGTTTGACTTATTGGGATCTTCTTTGTTTTCTTCTGTACGGAGACGAAATATTCTCAAAACTGTATTTCACATCAAATTTTATCAATAGTAGTAATTTAAATTTCAAGTTTGAGTGACGATAAAGCTTTATTATTTTGCAGCTTTGGCGACATATTCGTTTCACCTATCTCTGATATCTTATTGTTGAAAACGAAACATTAGGGGTGGGGGACACTTATTTTGATTACGTAATTGGCCAATGTGTTACCGTGAAGATAAGAAAATTAAATATTGTGTCACTATTTAAATCAATCTACGTCAGGGAATGTATCTTGTAATTATTTCCCTGCTTAAAATGCAAATGTAAAGTAAAATTTTAATTACTTTTCTTTTTAAATTAATTAGAAAAATGTGATTAAACTTGGCGGGGTACCAAATTCATAGTTTTTCCCCGGGCATAAAATATGCCAGCTAAGCCTATGAAAGACAAATTTATATTCTTTTATTTGACCTGGGAAATTAAAACTGGGGCCAATACTTAGTCTACCTGAATGTTAATTTTACAGCTGGTATGTGCTATGTTACCATCTTACAGCTGGTATATGGTAAGTTACCATCTTACAGCTGGTATATGGTAAGTTACCATCTTACAGCTAGTATGTGCTAAGTTACCATCTTACAGCTGGTATATGCTAAGTTACCATCTTACAGCTGGTATGTGCTAAGTTACCATCTTACTGCTGGTATATGCTAAGTTACCATCTTACAGCTGGTATATGGTAAGTTACCATCTTACAGCTGACATATGGTAAGTTATCATCTTAAAGCTGACATATGGTAAGTTACCATCTTACAGCTGGTATGTGCTAAGTTACCATCTTACAGCTGGTATATCGTAAGTTACCATCTTACAGCTGACATATGGTAAGTTACCATCTTACAGCTGGTATATGGTAAGTTACCATCTTACAGCTGGTATATGGTAAGTTACCATCTTACAGCTGGTATATGGTAAGTTACCATCTTACAGCTGGTATATGGTAAGTTACCATCTTAAAGCTGACATATGGTAAGTTATCATCTTACAGCTGGTATATGGTAAGTTACCATTTTACAGCTGGTATATGGTAAGTTACCATCTTACAGCTGACATATGGTATGTTACCATCTTACAGCTGGTATATGGTAAGTTACCATCTTACAGTTGGTATACAGTAAGTTACCATCTTACAGCTGACATATGGTAAGTTACCATCTTACAGCTGGTAAATGGTAAATTACCATCTTACAGCTGGTATACGGTAAGTTTTATCTTACAGCTGGTATATGGTAAGTTACCATCTTACAGCTGGTATGTGGTAAGTTACCATCTTACAGCTGGTATATGTTAAGTTACCATCTTATAGCTGGTATATGGTATGTTACCGTCTTACAACTGGTATATGGTAAGTTACCATCTTACAGCTGGTATATGGTAATTTACCATCTTACAGCTGGTATATGGTAATTTACCATCTTACTGCTGGTATATGGTAAGTTACCATCTTACAGCTGGCATATGGTAAGTTACCATCTTACAGCTGGTATATGGTAAGTAACCATCTTACAGCTGGTATATAGTAAGTTACCATCTTACATCTGGCATACGGTAAGTTACCATCTTACAGCTGACATATGGTAAGTTACCATCGGACAGCTGGTATATGGTAAGTTACCATCTTACAGTTAGCATATGGTAAGTTACCATCTTACAGCTGACATATGGTAAGTTACCATCGTACAGCTGGTATATGGTAAGTTACAATCTTACAGCTGTAAGATGGTAACTTACCATATGCCAGCTGTAAGATGGTAAGTTACCATCTTACAGCTGGTATATGGTAAGTTACCATCTTACAGCTGGTATATGGTAAGTTACCATCTTACAGCTGGTATATGGTAAGATACCATCTTACAGCTGGTATGTGGTAGGTTACCATGTTACAGCTAATCTTGAGTACCTCATAATTTTACATTTAATATGTAGAAAGTTTTCATCTTTGAGCTTGTCTACGGTATAGAATTTGTTGAACAACCTTCCTCCTACAACGAACGAGCGATCAGTGCGACAAATTTCATAATTGGAATGATGAGATTACCCCATGCCTCCCATTGAGGTTTTCCAACAACAGATCCAATTCAGCCATTGTCACAATCCGATCGTAAATCATTCTATTTTCCCACCCGACATTTGGACGCGCTTCGTGCATTGCTCGTCTGGCGTCTCTGTTTGCCACTGGTGATGTATTCCAGCAATTCTAGCGCGAATAATACGTTGTGACATTTTGAACAGAAAGGGAGCTAAATTATAGTTTCGCTATGTTGTCTTTTCATGCCTAATACAAGGTCGAAACAATCTAATTTTTTTCTCTATTCCCATAACGTTTTGTACACTTCCGTGTCTTGTAGTTTAAAAGAGCGCCGTTAGCATGCCACGACTGATCTTGGCGTTACCATAACGTTGTATAATTTTATTAAACTAGATACTACCCGCGACGTAGCATACGCCGCAGTTTTGCTCATAATAGTGCAAAGAAAGGGGGAAAAGAACGGCACAAACACAAACACAAACAGCAGCACGAAGAAATGGGAACAACGCGAGTAAACGTTGGGGGAAATCGCCGGCGCATTTTTGGTCTCGAGACATGCGCACTGCGGTTAGCTACCTGCCCGCACCCTGCACCAACCTCGCTTACCAACCATAAAATTTGATTGGTCGACCGTAGCGAGGGTCATTCGTCATGCTTATTTGCTCGCGCCTTGTGCTTGTCCTAATTTCTAGTGAATTATATGCATAAATGATCGAATAGCTATTTTTAATCAAGGAGACAAGTATGTTTTAACTGTTCTGTTTTACCTCAGTCAAGCAACAACTTTAAGACAAAGTCTGTTTTACCTATCAAAAAATTACTCTAAGACAAAGTCTGTTTTACCTGTCAAACAATAACTGTACGACATTGTTGCACCCTATATTTCCTGTGTACATCAGTGAAGTAATGAATGTAAAACATTTCCTGTGTACATCAGTGAAGTAATGAATGTAAAACATTTCCTGTTTACATCAGTGACGTAATGACTGTAAAAATTTCTATCAGACTGTGACAACTCTGAGGGCAGTGACTCCAAAATTAGGTCGACCTGTTTATCGATCTCAACCAGGCAGTGCTCTGACCGACCTACTAGCCCGGGAGACGGAAGGCTGCTGGCCCGGATGTCTTAAGGGGTCCATCTTATCTCACGTGTTAGTGATAGCATCGAAGGAGATGAGAGTTGCAGCGGCGGATCCAAGATTAGGTAGTAGGGATTGGGGCACTGCCTCTGAATACATTGACTACTTCAGCTCAAAACCCTGCCTCCTGTTCCTTTTTTAGTTAGAGAGCCCTTCTGTTCCAATTGAGTAGCAGGGCCCTTCTGTTCCATTTTAGTTAGAGGGCCCTGCTGGTCCATTTTATTTGGAGGTCCCAACTGTTCCATTTTAGTAGGAGGGCCCTTCTGTTCCACTTTAGCTAGAGGGCCCTTCTGTTAAAAATTTAGTTAGAGGACCCTTCTGTTCCCTTTTAGTTAGAGGGCCCTTCTGTTCCCTTTTAGTTAGAGGGCCCTTCTGTTCCATTTTATTTAGAGGGCCCTTCTGCTCCCTTCTAGTAAAAGCGCCCTCCTGAAACATTTTAGTTGGCGTGTCTTTTTGCTCCATTTTAATTGTAGGGCCTTTTTATTATTTTTTTTCCCTATTTTCTAGTGCACACCACATTATTTATTTTCTGAGCCTCACCTGGAAAGTGACATTTGCAATCATTAAATAAGATTTCACACGTTCTGTGTTAACCCAGTGTCGTCACTAGGGGGGTGCGGTGGGGGCGGGCCGCCCCGGGTGACACCATCAGGGGGGGGTGACGCCTCTATGTTAACCGCCATGTAAAACACAACCAAAACTCTGGCCAATCCTTACGCAAATCATTTTCAAACCTTTTAAATTCATGGCTATTGATTTATTCGTTTTTATTTCTTGTGTGTGGTTTTTTTTATTTTAAATAATTTGGTTTTAGGGTTGGCTCATGGGATCATATTCATTTAAATTATTTTCAACCGATGTCATTGAAGATAAAAAGAAATCATATGAATATCAACTATTTTATTATGCAACCAATGCCAAATGGGGCTGTGTTGTCAGGCACATATTCAACCAATGCCAAATGGGGGCTGTGTTGTCAGGCACATATTCAACCAATGCCAAATGGGGGCTGTGTTGTCAGGCACATATTCAACCAATGCCAAATGGGGGCTGTGTTGTCAGGCACATATTCAACCAATGCCAAATGGGGGCTGTGTTGTCAGGCACATATTCAACCAATGCCAAATGGGGGCTGTGTTGTCAGGCACATATTCAACCAATGCCAAATGGGGGCTGTGTTGTCAGGCACATATTCAACCAATGCCAAATGGGGGCTGTGTTGTCAGGCACATATTCAACCAATGCCAAATGGGGGCTGTGTTGTCAGGCACATATTCAACCAATGCCAAATGGGGGCTGTGTTGTCAGGCACATATTCAACCAATGCCAAATGGGGGCTGTGTTGTCAGGCACATATTCAACCAATGCCAAATGGGGGCTGTGTTGTCAGGCACATATTCAACCAATGCCAAATGGGGGCTGTGTTGTCAATATTTCAAACTTAAATCCTATATGACAACCCAAGTGTTTGTTTAAGATTGGTTCTGATATTTGTCTCCTCCAGTTGTCCACGTGACAAGAAGGACACACGTTTGGTTTGTGACCACGTGACGTACTGAAACCGTTGTCTTTGAGCCGACCAGCCATTGTCGGTTTTGAAATTAAAAGCTTTTTTTTTATGGCTAGAGTTATAAGAAACTAGGACTGAAATTGCCAGTAAGGAAACAGAAGAAGTAAGATGAGGAGCAGTTGAACCATTGTTTACATTAGTCTTTGAGCTGGCTATGAGGAGCAGTTGAACCATTGTTTACATTAGTCTTTGAGCTGGCTATGAGGAGCAGTTGAACCATTGTTTACATTAGTCTTTGAGCTGGCTATGAGGAGCAGTTGAACCATTGTTTACATTAGTCTTTGAGCTGGCTATGAGGAGCAGTTGAACCATTGTTTACATTAGTCTTTGAGCTGGCTATGAGGAGCAGTTGAACCATTGTTTACATTAGTCTTTGAGCTGGCTATGAGGAGCAGTTGAACCATTGTTTACATTAGTCTTTGAGCTGGCTATGAGGAGCAGTTGAACCATTGTTTACATTAGTCTTTGAGCTGGCTATGAGGAGCAGTTGAACCATTGTTTACATTAGTCTTTGAGCTGGCTATGAGGAGCAGTTGAACCATTGTTTACATTAGTCTTTGAGCTGGCTATGAGGAGCAGTTGAACCATTGTTTACATTAGTCTTTGAGCTGGCTATGAGGAGCAGTTGAACCATTGTTTACATTAGTCTTTGAGCTGGCTATCAGTTGACGGAAAAAACACTCATTTATTCGGTCATGCCCCAGTGGCGAAACATTTGCAATCTATGCCAGACCCAATTATCTGTTGAAAGTGGTGGGTTCAAAGATAACAATAAACATACTTTAAAGCAAAAAAATACAACTGCTGCTAAATTTGTAAAGTAAAATTGGTGAATCTATGACATAACGTATGTTACTAATTACTTTTTTATATGAATCAACAATTCAGTTACAATAATGAGATCGAAACTTTCATTTACAGCCTATCTTATAGCAGGAAATACATATTTTGCCAACACCTTTTTAATGCCAGAAATATTACAATCAAATAATGGCAAGCTTTAAAGCTGATACTCTTTATAACTAGAAATTGCTTTTAGTAATTAAAATCAATTGCAGAGCTAACTTCAGTTGATCAAAGAACTGTTTGACAAGTGCAAAAAGGCCACTTAGGGAGATATTGCAAAACTGAACTCTAAGCAGCGTCTTTTCCTGTGTTTAAAAAAAATTGATATTCTGTTGTGTATGTATCTATACTCTATACATAATTTAAAAATTTCCAATAATGTTCTCATATTATGTGGTGTTCAGTTGACTCTTAAAAGACAAAGGAGGTCATTGTGTATTTATTTAGTATGTAGTTCTTAAAGCAGTCACGCCACCCGGGGGCGATATGACCCCGCGCGTGGACCCCTGCACAGATTTCCTTTCTTGGCAGATCTTTTATTTTTGCTTCAACTGTGGCCAATGGGTTACTTTAAAACATTCAACTGTGTCCAATGGGTTACTTTAAAACATTCAACTGTGGTCAATGGGTTACCTTAAAACATTCAACTGTGGCCAATGGGTTACTTTAAAACATTCAACTGTGGCCAATGGGTTACTTTAAAAGATTCAACTGTGGCCAATGGGTTACTTTAAAAGATTCAACTGTGGCCAATGGGTTACTTTAAAAGATTCAACTGTGGCCAATGGGTTACTTTAAAAGATTCAACTGTGGCCAATGGGTTACTTTAAAAGATTCAACTGTGGCCAATGGGTTACTTTAAAAGATTCAACTGTGGCCAATGGGTTACTTTAAAAGATTCAACTGTGGCCAATGGGTTACTTTAAAACATTCAACTGTGGCCAATGGGTTACTTTAAAAGATTCTCGTGTCGGACACAGACTATGTTTTAACAATCACTCCACCAATCAAGAGTTTTGCAGACGGAGGGAAGCAGACCGTTTAATGCATCATTAGACGCTCCTTATAGGATCACACATATACAATATAATAGTCCAAGTCACTGGCTGGCTGGCTGGCTGGAAGGATGTGGAACGCTGAGGAACGATGTACAACAGGCTATAGCAGTTGAAAAATCGTGTGGTGATTAGCGCTGTAAAAATATTTAATATGACGTCATTGTTTGATCTTATATTTAATAAGAGGTGTGCATCAAAAGGTGTGCAAATTAATTACAAATTAAAGACGCGCTGTAAAAAATATATTATATGACGTCATTGCTTTAGCTTATATCTTAATTTTGGAAAAAGGGAACGATGTAAAAATAGGATTTGAGGATTTATAATTATCAAATACTTTGTGTACATTTCAGTAAGTTTAATATTTCGTATTTATCAAACAAAAAGGAAGTTTAATATTTCGTATTTATCAAAAAAGGATAACTTAGTTGGGCTTTTGAAAAAGGTTGGCGCCGTAGGCGCCCTAAAAAAAGTGGGCGCCGCAGGCGCCATGGCGCCCCGGCACAATCTAGTCTATAAATATTATATATATGTGATTAAGTTTTGAAAGTATTTTGCTTAGACTTTCTTTGAGTTATGCAGTCAAAAAATGTTACATTGTTAACAAATTTTAAAGTTTTTTTAACAATTTTTGTTTTCAAATGTTTGTAACATGTTCTCCTATACAAACACATGTTCTCCTATACAAACACATGTTCTTTTATACAAACACATGTTCTCCGATATAAACACATGTTCTCCTATACAAACACATGTTCTCCTATACAAACACATGTTCTCCTATACAAACACATGTTCTCCTATACAAACACATGTTCTCCTATACAAACACATGTTCTCCTATACAAACACATGTTCTCCTATACAAACACATGTTCTCCTATACAAACACTCACAAGTTCACAAATTTTCTAATAAACTATTATTCTGAAAAATATTTTGGTTAACTGTAATCTTTTCCTTTTAGTTGAAATTGTTTTTATTAATTACAAAAATGGCCAGAGATTGCTAAAATTTCAACAAACATTTGTAAAAACTCTGTTTATTTAATGATCATACGGAACAAGTGGCCGACATTTTTTTTCCAATATAATTGAGTATTTTGACCAGCGTAAGTAACTTGTGTTTTTTCCAACCACCAAAAAAAGAAACGAGCATAGCGGTGTTTGTGGTGACCAAGTTTCCAGCCAACCCGAGTAGCTCCAGAATCCAATCTAGGTCATCGACGACATTTTGTTTGTGGTTAAATCACCAAATCTCCCACCCACCCCCACCCTCAACTCCCACTCAAACTGACGCCTTCCCCCCCCCCACACACACACCCACCCACATACACGCACCCACCCTCACACACACAGCCTGTTGTCTCACAGACCCACGTCATGGCACTGTCCGGCTCACTAGCCAAACCTTTGGCAGCATCTGTTCCGCTGAGTCTGCTAGCTGAGTCCGAGGTTTAGTGTCGTCTGCCCAGTGCCGACGGTCACCTTTTTTTAAAAAAAAACAATTGGCGATTGTAGTCTTGGGGGAGGGGGTGACAATGGTGGCTCGGGGGAGGGGGGTAAAAACGAAGGAGGATTAGGAGGTGTGTGGGGGGGGGGTATTTCAGCCCATTATTTGGTCCTGTTTCCCCCAATCTACCGAACTATTTTGGTGCAGAATTCTGATTTATATTTCGGTTCTGCACGAAGCGGACTTTTCAAGGAAAGATAATCTATATGTTTATTTGTATGATACATGATCTTTTGTTCGGAAGCCGTTTAAAGCAGTCCACAAAATTGATTTCAAGTTTGTATTTGTATTATTATTAATTTTTTAGAAAAATTAATATCTCTGTTCACGTTTTTTTCATCAATGCTTCTTTTTAATATAGAAACATTCTTTCTACTTACATCTCCAGTTTGCTCGTCAAGCGTAATTTTGTGTTTACTATTTATGTTTTCTACGTGTTAATTTCAATGCCATCTCAGGTGCCTTCCATAAATGACGTCACGCGCCTAAAAAAGGTGGGAGAGGGGGTCATGTATTTATGACGATGTGTGACGAGGGGGAGAGGGGTATTAAAGAAATGTGACGTCACATAAAAAAGGCGCTACTTTAAATGAAAGTTCCACTTAATAATTTGATTGTTTACAATTTATGTAATGACTTTTTCAATGGCTTCACATGTGTTACGATATTAGAGTGAAGCCTTACACTTAATACATACTTAAGTGACACATTTTGTTTAAAATACGGAAAAAACTAAGTTTTTTTTACTATAAATCCTTTATATTTGAGACATAACTAAAAGTATTCATTATGTTCAATATAAAACGTACCGCGCGACAGACTAGCCTAAACATTTAAAGATTGGGAAAATATTATATATGTTCAATATAATACGCACCACGCGTTCAATATAATACGCACTGCACGAAAGACTAGCATACATTTTTACAAGCTCCATAGAAATACATAAATTTTAATACATCATTTTTTATTGTCATCACGAGTCTGCCTGCAAAATTTCAGCTCGATATGATACAGGGAAGTGAATGGGTTAAAAATTGATCCAATTTTTTTTTCGGCAAGCAAGCAACCAGACGTCACGAGTTAATATAAAGGATTTAATAAAACAAACGTTTTTGACTATAAATCCCTTATATATGAGACATAACTAACAGTATTGATTATGTTCAAACGCGACAAACATTTACAGACTGAATCTGTCTTAACTCACCTTTGATTTATAACCCGGGAGGGGGGGGGTGGGAAAGGGGAAAGGTCTGGTCACCGATCGCTGGACCGAGCTCAGCATGACACGTAAAATGTAAACAAAAGCACGCCTGTACATCGACCATGTGGCGTCAACGCGCGAACTGAACTGTCACGTGAAAAAAAAACAATAGCAAATCGTGAAATTGAATTACATATGTCGTATATAGATAAACTAAAAATGCATTAATTTAATTACCGTACGTTCGATCGATCTGAATTTTTGCTACGATGCATTGTTAGGTGACACGGGTCCGTGTGCCAAATTACAGCTCGATGGCTTCACGGGAAGTGGGTCATTTTTTAATTTTGTTTTTTCCGCCCGCCCATGAGACGGCGGGGAAGTTAATATAAGGGATTTAATAAAAACAAACCCGTAAAAACAAAGTTTTTGACTATAAATCCCTCATATATGAGACATAACTAAAAGTATTGATTATGTTCAAACGCGACAAACATTTACAGACTGAAACCGAAATTATCTCCCCTGGCTTTAAAACTGGGGAAAGGGGGAGGGGGTGTGGACATGGACGGGTGGCGTCAACGCGTTAACTCAACTCCTGATGTAAACCATCTGGAAAAAACACGAGATGTGTTCACCGATGCCTGGCGTGAAGTCAAGTGACCCGTAAAATGTAAACAATAGCGACCGCTACATATAGTTTATATAGATAAACTAAAAATGTATTAATTTAATTACGGTACGTTCGATCGATCTGAAATTTTGATACGATGCATTGTTAGGTGCCAAATTTCAGTTCGATGGCATCACGGAAAGTGGGTCATTTTTTAATTTTGTTTTTCCGCCCGCCCGACAACGAACGACTGAGAGAGACGGCGGTGAAGTTAATATAAGGGATTTAAAAAGTGATTTCAAAAAGGCTAATTTTCAATTAGAAAATACAGCTTTGAGGGAGGGGGGGTCAAATCTTTGTGACTTCATATTGGAAGGAGGGGTCTAAATTTTTGTGACGAAGTGTGACGAGCAGATCATGCCCAGTGAGGGTAGTGGTGAGTCAACGGGAACCCGATTATCCGTTGCCGAGCAATTACCCGGGTAGTTAAATTTCACCCGAGTACCCGTGAAAGTATTGCTGCAATGTCTATATCAAGGGTCGGGAAACTTTTTGTATGAGAGAGCCAAAAACACCACATATTTTGAAAAGTAATTCTGTGAGAGCCATACATTATGTTAAAAACTAAAAAATTGAAGTAAATATGTGCATTTTATGTAATTTCAACACTTAAGGTACAATAATTATGTCTCTGAATTCTTTTAAAGAACATTGTTATGCTATTTTGTTTGTCTATGCAATTAATATGTAGATCAAATGAGTCTGAATAAACTTTTTTTTTAAATAATGGAACATTTGTCTGAGAGCCAGATGCAGCCATCAATAGAGCCACATCTGGCTCGCGAGCCATGGTTTCCCGACCCCTGGTCTATACCAATGATGGTCGAACTGCGTCCCTTCTTTGTTCACATTTCGGCTCGCAAACAATTTATCAAATTAAAACTTTTGGTTTGAAATATATGTTGTGAAATACGATTAACATATGAAAACGCTTAAAAAGAAATAACTGTCAACAGGAAATAAAGCATGATCCTGACAAAATTCAATATATTTTGATACAACTTTTTTCTTGAAACATGAAACAAAAATCATTTAATACCAAATGGTTTTGGTTTGTTGAATAGTTCTATGTCTCTGACTCTGTGTCTCTATGTGTCTCTGACTCTGTGTATCTGATTCTGTGTCTCTGACTCTGTGTCGCTGACTCCTATCCCGTTTTGAGAATAATAGGGTCAGTAAAATCGGAACTATCCATATCGGAAGGTGATATAGTTTTGAAAGGTGAACATTGTTAAGTTAGGTCGAAAATTTTCCAAGACTCAGATACTTCCAGCCTAAAAATATAGGCTCACGGGAGGAAGCATTCCTTGCTAACAATAAAATGAACATCTGTTAGCGGTGCCACGAAACACACCACAGAGATACACTACAAACATCTTGAAAGGGGTTATACGCAAGAGAACAACAAAGGCGGGGGTTTATATAGGTCGGTAGGAGAGAAGGGGGGATGGGTCAAAGAATAAGACACTGGCAGCGAAAGATGTTAAGAAAGGGCAAAGCGAAGTGCCTATACAATAATCTGCTTTATATGTTTGTTGATTTGATGCTGGTGAAACATACGCGTGCTTAAAATACGTCGTCTCACGACGCGTACTCAACCGAAGGTCGTACACTAAGTGGGCTAAAGTCAGGAATATATTATACGCCATAGAAGGGGTACACAATATAGGCCAGGCTTACAAACAAAATGAATAGGTCGTTGAAAGCGAGTGCTTTAAATATAACAAGAGAATGATTTCATAAGGAAAAAAGTTCGAAAATTTGAGGTAACAAGGAATAAATTAGCCAAAGGAAAGGCCTCACAAAGTCGACTAACAATGAAAAGATTTGCCAACGAAAATTCCGTCCATACATTCAAATATTACAACGTATCAGGAAGCTAGAGGACTCATAAACCAGACTGTAACGGGAACAAATTAGCAGACGTAAACGAAAGGAGCGGCTGCTATTTGCGTTTCCCTGGGGATGAGTGATGAGGCTTGGCGGAGGGGTACATTCCCAGAAACAACATGACGTCATGAATTCTTGTGCATTTCTCTAGAGCTTGAGTTTTAGTTACCGAGGCTGTAAATATGAATTTCTTTGAAAAGTTAAATAAAGACTAATTTAGACGGACCTCACTCAGACACTATAGACCTGGACTCTATTTATTATCTTTATTTTTTTACAGCATTTGGTAATGTAATCCTTATGGTCAATGTCTTGTGATTAAATATAGTTATGATGATATTGGATTGTCATTTTTTTCTGTTGTATTTTGAAGTAACAATCGAATGTTTTAATTGGTCATTTGGTTCCGCGAAGAACATAGCAGACGTCAGCTCTGAGTAAACCTTCCAACGGGGTCACATCCTTTTGTTGGGATCACTTTGATGATCCCCCTTTAGCGGCAGTCGTTGGTTCGTTTGCTGAGACGGGGTGGCGCCGCGGTTGTAGCGAGTCGAAGTAGGGAAAATCCACTCCTCCTATGTGAGGTCAACTTTCGTGGAAGGCACTTTCGACAGTGTTCCTGTGTGCCCAGGTGGCCCTTCGGACGGGTCCCTAGCTATTAGTCCCCCTGGGGAGGACATAGTTGCTGGGAGAGTTGCCTTGTCTTGTCTTATCTATACAGACGCTCCTTCTATACAGAAGATAATTACGTCAACAAAACCATGCCGGTCTATTGGCAAGTGATGCAGCGTTCACAGGCCACGACTGTGAGAGTTCCACGCATTACCCAGCCGCCTTTATTTCCCTACTAGTGTTGGGGACCCATTTGGAGCTGGGTGGACTCAGGGACGCCCCAGGCCCCGGGAAAAAAATCCTTGCCTTCACATGGATTCGAACCCGTGACCATCGATACGCCAGCCGAGCGCGCATGCCGGGAAGACCCATTAAGAGCCTTATGCTCAGGGCTGCAGGTATGTAGGATAATTAATTGGTTATTTGATTTAAACAGAGACAACAAACAACATGTATCAGTTTCATAGCTATCCTCTATCAAGTATTATGGAAAAGTTGAATTTAGACAGTAGTAATACACTCTTAATGAGCCGCTGTAGTTGAGTTATTTGTATTTGCAGCTTACAGCTCAGCCCTGACCTACTTTCTGATGCCCAGTCGGTTTGAAATAGTGTTCATAATGTAAACTATAAACAAACCGATGAAGATGCAACCTTTTCTGGTCAGCAGTACACTTGCTAGCAAACTTGACTCAACTTCAGTATCATTTATTCTATATATTAAAGTTGACCAAATGTCCTTGCGAACAAATGTCATTGTGTCCAAAGTCCTTGCCCTTGCGTCCTTTTGGGTTCAATTGTGTAGATGTACAAACCCAAAGGGATCATTATATTCACCCTATCAAAGGGAGAAAACTGCATTTTCCAAAAACTCCACTCGTCATTATTTAGAAAACTAAATTAATCCCCTTGTGGACCGCCATCTCTCCACTTCGCCCCCCCCCCTTTTTTTTCATCCCAACCTCCTTTCAAACGCCAGCAGACACGCACCTAATGGTCCCGCCAAGAGTTAATTCTAACTCTGTGCTTTGTCATTTTCTATAAACCCATGCGACTCGGTTGCACGCGCCCTGTTGTTATAATTACCATGTTCCTAATCTCCACTCTTGTCTGCTTTATCCCCCCCCCAAACCCATAATCTCATTGTCTACGCAGCCCTGTAATCAGTCAACATCAACATCCCCGCAGTAAACCTCATCCCACGCCTCGCGCTCGATTAAATCACTGCACACATACAAGAATCCAATGCTCATACAAATACAAGACTCCACTGCTCATACCAATAGAAGACTCCACTGCTCATACAAATACAAGACTCCTTTGCTCATACCAATAGAAGACTTCACTGCTCATACCAATACAAGACTCCATTGCTCATACCAATACAAGACTCCACTGCTCATACAAATACAAGACTCCACTGCTCATACCAATAGAAGACTCCATTGCTCATACCAATAGAAGACTCCACTGCTCATACCAATAGAAGACTCCACTGCTCATACCAATAGAAGACTCCACTGCTCATACCAATAGAAGACTCCATTGCTCATACAAATACAAGACTCCACTGCTCATACAAATACAAGACTCCACTGCTCATACCAATAGAAGACTCCACTGCTCATACAAATACAAGACTCCACTGCTCATACCAATAGAAGACTCCACAGATCATACAAATACAAGACTCCACTGCTCAGACCAATAGAAGACTCCACAGATCATACAAATACAAGACTCCACTGCTCATACAAATACAAGACTCCACTGCTCATACAAATACAAGACTCCACTGCTCATACCAATATAAGACTCCACTGCTCATACAAATATAAGACTACACTGCTCATACAAATACAAGACTCCACTGCTCATACAAATACAAGACTCCACTGCTCATACCAATAGAAGACTCCACTGCTCATACCAATAGAAGACTCCACTGCTCATACAAATACAAGACTCCACTGCTCATACAAATACAAGACTCGACTGCTCATACCAATAGAAGACTCCACAGATCATACAAATACAAGACTCGACTGATCTTATCAAAAAGCATTGTATTTTGTTGGCACCGCGTTTTATTTCCCATTGTCAGATTTTCTTCTTAAGCGTTTTCTTCTTAAACGTACTTCACATAATACATATGTCAAACGAAAATTTTTAATTTGATACATTGGCGAACTGCAATGTGAACACATAAGAGCCGCATGCGGCTCGCGAGCCACAGTTTGGCCACCGTTCATATAGCAACATTTTCACGGGTACCCGGGGCGCAATTTTACTACCCGGGTAATTACACGACAACTGTACCCGGCACCCGGATGCCGTGGACAGGCCTAGTTAAAACCTATGTAAAAGCTTTCTTTAACTATATTTTCCTTCGATCCCAGCTCCATCTTTTCGAAGAATGAACCGTCGTTCTCTCCACCCCCACCCCTCCCCCCAAGTAAACAGCAGACTTAAACTCATCCATCAAAGGTAAAACATTCAGGGGACAAGGGAACTGTCAACAAAATGTAAATAACTATTAGCGAAACCCTCCCCCCCCCCATATGTCTTTCTTGTGATGTACCCATGCCTCCTGTGTTTATTTTGTAGGTAAATATCAATTTTGAAGGTTCAAACACAAAACTCTGTCGCTTCACGAGATCCAAAGAGATTTGTGGGGCGAGAGGGGAGGGGGGGGTTGACGATAGCATGACGTACACTTACTCAGCTCATGAGTTTTGATTTTTTTTCTTCTACAGGAACCTGGGCAAGTCCGGCCTGCGAGTGTCCAACATTGGATTCGGTAAGTTTAACAGTATTTATCTTGTCATTTTATATTAGTGGTGTACTGGATTTCGGCCCCGGCTCTAGAAAATCCGGAATCCGGACATTTTTACAAATCCGGCTCCGCCCGGATTTCACTTCATAAATCCGGCCAAATCCGCGGAGCCGGATTTCAAAAATTTGAGTCCGGTACAGCCCTAATTTATACGGCTAATTTACACAGGCCTGTGTCTAAAGTCAGGCCTGTGTCCAAAGTCAGGCCTGTGTCCAAAGTCAGGCCTGTGTCCAAAGTCAGGCCTGTGTCCAAAGTCAGGCCTGTGTCCAAAGTCAGGCCTGTGTCCAAAGTCAGGCCTGTGTCCAAAGTCAGGCCTGTGTCCAAAGTCAGGCCTGTGTCCAAAGTCAGGCCTGTGTCCAAAATCAGGCCTGTGTCCAAAGTCAGGCCTGTGTCCAAAGTCAGGCCTGTGTCCAAAGTCAGGCCTGTGTCCAAAGTCAGGCCTGTGTCCAAAGTCAGGCCTGTGTCCAAAGTCAGGCCTGTGTCCAAAGTCAGGCCTGTGTCCAAAGTCAGGCCTGTGTCCAAAGTCAGGCCTGTGTCCAAAGTCAGGCCTGTGTCCAAAATCAGGCCTGTGTCCAAAGTCAGGCCTGTGTCCAAAGTCAGGCCTGTGTCTAAAGTCAGGCATGTGTCCAAAGTCAGGCCTGTGTCCAAAGTCAGGCATGTGTCCAAAGTCAGGCCTGTGGACCACATGAGGCTCGAGGTCTACATTTTAGCAGGTCCTTGGCCTCATTCTAAATAGTTAATTGACTCGTTAATTTTTTTTTCTGTTATGACATTATGTTTATAAGAAGAAGCGAAATTGTGTGCTGTTTTGAGCCCAGAATGCTATGATAGCAAATATCGATCACGTTTTATTGATTAACAACGTGGGTATTGATGACAAAAAGCCGATGAAGTTATGTGACGTTATGTGTACGCTATGTGTACGCTATGTGTACGTTATGTGACGATATGTGTACGAATGTCAATGATATCCTATGGTAAAAATAACTGATGTTTATTATCGCCAACTTGAAAAGGAAATGACTATTGCGTCGGTGTACTCAAAATATGATGATATTTTTAAATCCTTTATATTAACTCGTGGTGTCTGCGGCCGACCGACCGACCTTGCTTGCTTGCTTGCTTGCTTGCTTGTCGCCAAAACTTTTGATCGATTTTTAACCCACTTGCTCGCAAGATAGCGAGCTGAAATTTTGCAGGCAGTTTCGTACCGATGATAAAAACAATGTATCAAAATTTCAGATCGATCGCATGTACCGTAATTAAATTATTGATTTTTTAGATTATTTTTTTTAATCCTATGTATCATGCTATTTTTTGAGATAGAGCGTCGCGGTGCGTATTATATTGAACAACCTTTCTGTCGCGCAATAAGGTGCGTATTTTATTGACAGCTCTTTTTATAAACATATTCCTGATCGGTGCGTATTATATTAAACATGTTTTACGACACAACTTCAATTTTGTATTTCTGGATGGTCTGGCGCTGCGTATTATAATGAACATTCTTTTAGTTACTTCTCGTACATAAAGGATTTATAGTCAAAAACTTGGTTTTTTTACGGGTTTTTCTTATTAAATCCTTTATATTAACTCGTGGTGTCTGCGGCCGACCGACCGACCTTGCTTGCTTGCTTGCTTGCTTGCTTGTCGCCAAAACTTTTGATCGATTTTTAACCCACTTGCTCGCAAGATAGCGAGCTGAAATTTTGCAGGCAGTTTCGTACCGATGATAAAAACAATGTATCAAAATTTCAGATCGATCGCATGTACCGTAATTAAATTATTGATTTTTTAGATTATTTTTTTTAATCCTATGTATCATGCTATTTTTTGAGATAGAGCGTCGCGGTGCGTATTATATTGAACAACCTTTCTGTCGCGCAATAAGGTGCGTATTTTATTGACAGCTCTTTTTATAAACATATTCCTGATCGGTGCGTATTATATTAAACATGTTTTACGACACAACTTCAATTTTGTATTTCTGGATGGTCTGGCGCTGCGTATTATAATGAACATTCTTTTAGTTACTTCTCGTACATAAAGGATTTATAGTCAAAAACTTGGTTTTTTACGGGTTTTTCTTATTTATATTACAGTAGTTTATTTAACTTGTTCGGCTATAGTTATATTTTAAAACATTTTATTTATTGTAAGGTACATAGTATAAAATAAGCAAATTTATTAAATAACCCTGCCATTATTTAGCCAATTTTAGTAATTTCTAATGACGGAATAAGATATTTATAAATTGTAGAAAATTGTGACGGAACAAATAAAGCTATTTGATTAAAAAGTTGAAATTTGAAACGTATGATGTTGTTTGTTATTTGAATTTTACATCAAATTAAAATTCTAGAAAATCTGTTTTTTAAGTTACTCTTATATGTATTGTAAAAGAAATCGAGAATTGTTCAGAATATGTTGTCCCCTAGAACAGTTCTTCTCAAAGTGGTGGTCCGCGGACCGGAGCCGGTCCGTGGGCCATCCGCCTCCGGTCCGCAGAAGTTCTTTAAAAAACAACAGATGAAATTATCAGTGCAGGAAAAATAGTGCACCGGTCCCTGGTGCAATGGAAAAAGTTCCTGCCGGTCCGTTATATTAAAATGTTTGAGAAGCACTGCCCTAGAACAGTGCTTCTCAAAATTTGTAGTATTGCGGACCGGCAGGATTTTTTTCCATTGCACCAGGGACCGGGGAACTTTCTTGCCTGTACTGACGTGGTAGCGAAATGTCATTTCTTGGTAACTTTTGCGGACTGGCATCGGATGGCCCACGGACCGGCAACGGTTCGCGGACCACCACTTTGAGAAGCACTGCCCTAGAAGATAGGGTCGTCTGGGCAGATGGCAGCCGCACAAGTCGACCTAGTCTGTCTCTCAATGGAGTTTCCACCTCAGATGGTGGATGTTGATTGTTCCTACTTCGACCCGCCATAGCTGCGGCGCCACCACGGCACAAATTAAGGGTCTATATAACCTAGGACGGTCGCAAGATAGGGGGAAACATCATTGTAGACCCCCCATGGGGGTGCGGGCAAACGCAATAGTGTTGGGTAAGGGCATCCCCATTAGGAAATTCTTCTGAGAGCTGACGCCCGACCAAAGTTCTTCCTGGCACTTTTTGTAGAATGGTGCCGGCCCACCTGGCCCTAAACAGTACCGTTCACTGACATAGCTAGAAAGGGTGACGAAACGGTCGCTTCGGATGACCCGACCCTCAATAGGTACAATGGTTCTCATCATCAACACGGGCATTCTCCACCACTGATGTCATTCACCACCACTGATGTCATTCTCCACCACTGATGTCATTCACCACCACTGATGTCATTCTCCACCACTGATGCCATTCTCAACCACTGATGTCATTCACCACCACTGATGTCATTCACCACCACTGATGTCATTCTCCGCCACTGATGTCATTCACCACCACTGATGTCATTCACCACCACTGATGTCATTCACCACCACTGATGTCATTCACCACCACTGATGTCATTCACCACCACTGATGCCATTCTCCATCACTGATGTCATTCACCACCACTGATGTCATTCTCCGCCACTGATGTCATTCACCACCACTGATGTCATTCACCACCACTGATGTCATTCTCCACCACTGATGTCATTTACCACCACTGATGTCATTCACCACCACTGATGTCATTCACCACCACTGATGTCATTCACCACCACTGATACCATTCTCCACCACTGATGTCATTCTCCACCACTGATGTCATTCACCACCACTGATGTCATTCTCCACCACTGATGTCATTCACCACCACTGATGTCATTCTCCACCACTGATGCCATTCTCCAACACTGATGGCATTCACCACCACTGATGTCATTCACCACCACTGATGTCATTCACCACCACTGATGTCATTCACCACCACTGATGTCATTCACCACCACTGATGTCATTCACCACCACTGATGTCCTTCACCACCACTGATGTCATTCACAACCACTGATGTCATTCTCCACCACTGATGTCATTCTCCACCACTGATGTCATTCACCACCACTGATGTCATTCTCCACCACTGATGCCATTCTCCACCACTGATGCCATTCTCCACCACGGATGCCATTCTCCACCACTGATGTCATTCACCACCACTGATGTCATTCTCCACCACTGATGCCATTCTCCACCACTGATGTCATTCACCACCACTGATGTCATTCACCACCACTGATGTCATTCACCACCACTGATGTCATTCACCACCACTGATGTCATTCACCACCACTGATGCCATTCTCCACCACTGATGTCATTCACCACCACTGATGTCATTCACCACCACTGATGTCATTCTCCACTACTGATGTCATTCTCCACCACTGATGTCATTCTCCACCACTGATGTCATTCTCCACCACTGATGTCATTCTCCACGACTGATGCCATTCTCCACCACTGATGTCATTCTCCACCACTGATGTCATTCTCCACCACTGATGTCATTCTCCACCACTGATGTCATTCTCCACCACTGATGTCATTCTCCACCACTGATGTCATTCTCCACCACTGATGTCATTCACCACCACTGATACCATTCTCCACCACTGATGCCATTCTCCACCACTGATGTCATTCACCACCACTGATGTCATTCACCACCACTGATGTCATTCACCACCACTGATGTCATTCACCACCACTGATGTCATTCTCCACCACTGATGTCATTCTCCACCACTGATGCCATTCACCACCACTGATGTCATTCACCACCACTGATGCCATTATCCACCACTGATGTCATTCACCACCACTGATGTCATTATCCACCACGGATGTCATTCACCACCACTGATGTCATTCTCCACCACTGATGCCCCCGTCTAAGTTCCGTACAGCGACTGTAATCATCTGTCTAACTGCCCAGCTAACCCTAACCGTACAGCGACTGTAATCATCTGTCTAACTGCCCAGCTGACCCTAACCGTACAGCGACTGTAATCATCTGTCTAACTGCCCAGCTGACCCTAACCGTACAGCGACTGTAATCATCTGTCTAACTGCCCAGCTAACCCTAACCGTACAGCGTTTGTAATCATCTGTCTAACTGCCCAGCTAACCCTAACCGTACAGCGACTGTAATCATCTGTCTAACTTCCCAGCTAACCCTAAAGGTACAGTGACTGTAATCATCTGTCTAACTGCCCAGCTAACCCTAACCGTACAGCAACTGTAATCATCTGTCTAACTGCCTGGCTAACCCTAAAGGTACAGCGACTGTAATCATCTGTCTACTTCCGAGCTAACCCTAAAGGTACAGCGACTGTAATCATCTGTCTAACTGCCCGAGCTAACCCTAACGTACAGCGACTGTAATCATCTGTCTAACTGTCCAGCTAACCCTAAACCGTACAGCGACTGTAATCATCTGTCTAACTGCCCAGCTAACCCTAACCGTACAGCGACTGTAATCATCTGTCTAACTGCCCAGCTAACCCTAACCGTACAGCGACTGTAATCATCTGTCTAACTGCCCAGCTAACCCTAACCGTACAGCGACTGTAATCATCTGTCTAACTGCCCAGCTAACCCTAACGTACAGCGACTGTAATCATCTGTCTAACTGCCCGAGCTAACCCTAACGTACAGCGACTGTAATCATCTGTCTAACTGCCCAGCTAACCCTAACCGTACAGCGACTGTAATCATCTGTCTAACTGTCCCAGCTAACCCTAACCGTACAGCAACTGTAATCATCTGTCTAACTGCCCTAGCTAAACCCTAACCGTACAGCAACTGTAATCATCTGTCTAACTTCCGAGCTAACCCTAAAGGTACAGCGACTGTAATCATCTGTCTAACTGCCCTGCTAACCCTAACCGAACTTCGACGTTCCTCGTCGGGACTGTTAGTTTCGGGTTTCGCATATCCTACTCATCCAGAGGACCGCGCCCCTTCCTCCGGCTATAATCACCCAATGGAAAATTCACTACAATCACATAATTAAACGTTCACTACAATCACTCAATTGTCATATATGTGGCTGAATATCAGTGATAGGACTTTATCAGTCATACATGTGGCTGAGTGTCAGTGATAGGACTTTATCATGTTAACGTTCACTACAATCACTCCATTGTCATACATGTGGCTGAATGTCAGTGATAGGACTTTATCAGTCATACATGTGGCTGAATGTCAGTGATATGACTTTATCATGTAAACGTTCACTACAATCACTCAATTGTCATACATGTGGCTGAATGTCAGTGATAGGACTTTATCATGTAAACGTTCACTACAATCACTCAATTGTCATACATGTGGCTGAATGTCAGTGATAGGACTTTATAATGGAAACGCTCACCCACAGGAAGCCAGCGGATACGTTTCCTGTACTGTTGCGATGTGGTCAGATTTCTCAGTCACACAAAGTTGACAGCAGTATGTTGTACTTCTGAAACTGGTGATAAGTACAAACTAATCGATCACTGTTGTAGTCAGTGTGATAAGTTCAAACTAACCGATCACTGTTGCAGTCAGTGTGATAAGTTCAAACTAACCGATCACTGTTGTAGTCAGTGTGATAAGTTCAAACTAACCGATCACTGTTGTAGTCAGTGTGATAAGTTCAAACTAACCGATCACTGTTGTAGTCAGTGTGATAAGTTCAAACTAACCGATCACTGTTGCAGTAATCCAGACTTTACTGATATCCTGCTGCGACATTTTATGATCTCTTTGTTATCATTCTTATTTCTTGAGTAGCTTGTTTTCTAGGAAACTATAGTCTACATACTATTTAACCCGAAGAAAACAATAAAAAAATAATTAAAAAATGAAAACTTCACAGGTGTTAAATTTATTGAATGAAACATGCATTTGGTTAGTTCCCTGGATATCATTTATTGTGTATGTCATAAGTATAAATATGTATAGATTCATTGTGTAAAGGGATGTAATTCTCTTTTAAAAGTATGTTATTTTATTTATCTAATACTCATAAAATAATACAGCTTACCTTAGATTTGTTATTGTAATAATACATTTTAATTACACTTTTATTTAAATGAATATAAATAATATGAATACATATTAAATTTTGATTTTATACATCTTATTTAAAATAGCTGTTAACCTATAACTTTTTAGACACTTAAACAAGTTTAATTATTTTGTGAATAGCAGTTAGTACCGCTACAACTGACAATAGGTCCATATTATAGTGGTTACCACTTTATCGTCTGCATTCAAACGCAATTGTTTGACGCCTATCAGAAATAACAAACCAGACTAAACTCAGGACGAGATTTCTACCATACAAGTTTACGCGCCCTAACAACCACTGAGATGTGAGTCAATAAAACTAAAAATAGAAGTTTACAACCACCTGCGTTTGGCAATGAGATTCCTTCATCTTGAGCGATTCAAGGGGATGCGGCGTAGCTAGAACCTTTGCCGCCCCGGGCGGTCTCCAAATTGCCGCCCCCTTTAGGGGCCGTCCATAAATGACGTCTCGCACCTGAAAAAAGGGGGATGGGGAGGAGGGAGTCACACGTTTGTTTCGATGTGTGACGGTGGAGGGGGAGGGTGCTTAAGAAATGCGACGTCACGTCAAAAAGCGCAACTTTAAATAAATTTCCACTTAAATATTTGATTACTGACACTTTATTTAATGACCTTTATGTTAAACGCGTGTAACGATATCAGAATGCAGCGTTACACTAAAAGCATCCTTAAATGGCAAAAATTTAATTTGAAACATGCTCATTTTCAAACAGAAAATACGGCTTTGTGACCTCTTATTTAAGAAGGAGTCTAAGTTATTGTGACGACGTGTGACGAGGGGGGGAGGGATGGAAAATCAGCCAAAATAGCGTGACGTCATTTATGGAAGGCCACTTAGACGATTCTGTTATGGTTTTTACAAATTAATAAACATGAATAAATAATTGTAATTGAAAGGAAGTAAAGGTGG
Organism: Ampullaceana balthica; assembly: GCA_944989445.1. Lineage (NCBI taxonomy): Eukaryota > Metazoa > Mollusca > Gastropoda > Lymnaeidae > Ampullaceana > Ampullaceana balthica. The sequence goes on along the minus strand of CALYLW010001374.1, from coordinate 41,501 downwards.
GGGACATGTTTACCATTGCATGCCATATTTATGTAAGCAGTAATAAAAGAGGCCGCTTAAGATTATATACCTATAAATACACATTTGTAAAAATACAATATATTTTTTTAAAGGCCACAAGAAAGTTACTGAGGTCGCAGTTCGCCCCCCCCCCATGAGACAAAACATATTCCAAATTTACACCCCCAAAAAAAAACATTACCAATTACTATTACTATTCTTTTATTTTGTATTTATAAATAAATGATTTGTTTTTTACAAACAAAAAAAAGGCTGTACATTAGCAGTGGCATAACAACGTATTGGTATTGGGGCAGTTGCCAAGGGCGCCGCCCAGTGGCGGATTTAGGTTTGTCTGCGTGGGGGGGCCAGAAGAATTTCAGGGGGCGCAGCCAAATTTTACAAATATCCGAGCATTGCCTAATACTAATTATTAGCCTACTAATTTAGTAAATTTTCTAAATCATCGAACAAGTCAAACAGAATCAACAATACAAACAGATATGTTTTCAAAATAGTAATGTAAACTTATTTCAATAGTATATTTATTGATCTAATTAAGAAGGAAATTTATTTTATGCGAATTTTTATTAAAAGAAAACTAGTATCAAATAAAATTAACAAATGCTGGTTTAATTCTAAATAAAAAGAACTATGCAAACAAAAAGAAAACTTTAAAAAAAATCCAATTGAAAGGCTACCAATTTAAAAAAGATACACAAAATATATTTAAAGATTAAACACTTGACAAAAAAACTTAGTCGAAACCTCCAAAATGAACATATAAACAATGTCATTTTTAAAGATAACAATAAAAACGTATGGTCCTCTATTAAATCTTGTTTAAAAAATGAAACATACAGGAATAGCCATACTAAAAGGCTCAAATAATCAAACCTATAATGATTATGAGACTAAAGCTAACATGTTTAACACAACTAATAGGCTTAAAAGATGATCTGTCAAAAGGCATAGACAAGAATGACCAAATAGCTACCACAGTATTAGATTTCTCAAAAGCATTTGACAAAGTTCACCACTTCAGTTTACTCAAAATATTGCATCTTATGGGTGTGACATGTCTAGAGAGAAAAAAGGTTGGTCCAAGCCTTCTCAAAGTTTCATTAATTGAAATAGTTTTAAATATCAAGTGAAAACGAACTGTGTTATTGAGCACAACAATAGTACCTTAATTAATGTTCTTAAAATAGTACTACAGATGTACATTATTTCAATTTTAAATAAAATTATAATTGATTTTATGTGTATGTATATATACTCATAAATATTTATTTGAAAAAATTAATTCTAATCTCACAAATATCTTTCTGTGTCAGAAGAGGGCTAGAGGCCCAGCTAATACATAGATACGGTACACATAAAGAGATGAGCAAGTGTTGTTTTTTTAAAATTTCTTATTCATTCACTTAGTGCAAATATTTCTAGGTGCTGAAATAAAATTCATTTGTCTAAATTGCTGGTGCCAAAATGTAGATTAAAAGAAACATTTCTTCTCACTTTAAATGTGAGATTTACTTTACTTTAATAAATTTACTTTACTGCTGCAGTCTCAAATATGAAATCTAAGGTGTGTTGTTTATGTTACATACATTTTCAGAGTTGCCCTGTGGCAACTTGCTAGACACAAAGTTTGAAAAAGAAACATCTAGTCATAAGTAGATATGGTTAATCAATTGAATTTATGAAAATGGTAGTTAATTTGGGAGCTGTTATTTGTGACTAAATCTAAATTTCTCATAATAATTTGTGTTCACTTTCAATTGCTGAATATCATAGCAGACTTTAACATAGAAAACTCAGCAAAATAAGTTTATAGTCTTTGGACTAAATAAAACATCTACAATGTTTTGATAAGATGTAGAATTTGATTACATTTTTTATAGGCCTCCCACAGTTTGTTGTACTATCTGCAAGATGACTTTTCAGTTTGTTCAACTTGCCATAAATAGCAGTGACAGTAACTCAAACAAATAACTAAGTGTTCAATAAAAAACATTCTGCATTGATCATTCAAAGTACATTATTCTTTTTGTTTACATCAAACAATTGCTTTATATTCAGGAGAGTAACAGGTCACAAATGCAAACAAAATACAATATATTTTAAAAAATGTTAATAATTAATAAAAGGCCTAAGTAAATAAAGAAATCATTTATCATATACATATACATACATCATATGTAGGATAAAAAGATGACAGTAAATTATAAACTTAGTTCCAAAGAGAAAAACTTATTTTTACTAATAAAATTTTAAGAGCTACTGTTTTTGGTTCTTGTAATAGTTTTCTATCTGAAAGAATGTAATGAGAATTTTAGCTGGAAAAATAGTTCAGTTTAAGACCAGGTAATTTGATGCTACAAATAATGAAAAACACAGAGAATTTGGTGGAGCAGATTGGTCAGGATTAGTAAAACACACACAAAGAGTGCCAATAATATTATATTTATAAATAAACTGAACAAATGACTTCAGAATTTAACAAGATAATTTATCACTGGAAGTTTGAGCATCAAAATTTGGGAACATCAATGAACTTTACACAAACAATGATTGTAAGTTCCTTAAATAAACATTTAAAACTCTAATAAGAATGCAGGACTAAACGCAAATCATGGATAAGCATAGTCTTCTGTATAGAAGAAGCGTTTGTAACAGATAAGATCAGATAGAGCCCTATATAAATTGCTTTCTACGTGATTTCATTGAAGCAAAACGATTTATCGTTGATTCAAAGTCAACGTTCTCAGCTAGATCACGTTCAATTGAAATTAATGCCAATCCAGACAGACGTTCGTTTGTCATTGTTGAGCGCAAATAATTTTTGATGAGTTTCAATCTACTGAAACTTCTTTCAGCAGTAGCACTGCTAACAGGAAGAGTCAAGTAAATTTTATAAAGTATTGACAAATTAGGGAGACCTGATGCCATTTTTTTTTCAATCAAGAATGGCAGAACCTCTTTAAGTTGTAATTCACTAGATAGTGATGGACGTATTATTGCATACAAATCTTTGAAGGTATCATATTCTACGATTGCTTCTTCGAGGTTAATGTCGTGTTTGTAAATTTCGCATAAACTTCGAAAAGAATCATTATTTTCTTCCGACATTTGTGATGGATCAATACAATAGAAATAAGTAACTGTGCTCCGAAAGTCATTAAATCGATCATCTATTTGTGTTACAAGTGTATCCAAGATAGTGAAGTACGTTTCAGATTTAAAGCGTGTAGTTGGATCATCAGCCCTTTCATCTCTACTAAGTTCGCCGGCCATACTTTTCTTTTTTGCATTTCTCTTTTCTTTAAACTCTGTTTCAACATCTAGTTGGGAACAATTTTCGTTAATAAATGATTTGACATCTACATTCATAATTTCAAAAGCTTCATCGCTTCTCATTTCAACAAACTTATTTCTTGCAACATCTATTAATTGTTTTGCAAATGCAATGTCAATGTCCTTGCGTTGCAAGTAGTTTGATAACACGAAGATATTATCCAACAACTTTTGTACAAATAGCATCAGAAAAACAAAAGAATATTTTGTAAGTAAAACAGATAGTCCCATAGCTTCTGCTCTGACACTTCCTTTATATTCTGTTGATTCCCCTAAATTTATATCTTCTAGTGTGGCTAGAATAGCAGAGAATGATCCAACAACTGCATCAACTGCATGCTTACGGCTTGCCCATCTTGTATCAGAAAGTCGTTTCAGAGTATCTACTGTTGATTCATATTGAGATTTCTGATGTTCTTTCAGAGTATGTAGACGAGGTAAACTAGACGTAAGGAATGCATACAACTTTTCAGCTGTGCCGAAAAACAACTGTACATCACTGTTTACAGACATTGCTTCAATGGTAACCAAATTCAAAACATGGGCACAACAATGAACATAGATAGCATTGGGTGAAAGTTTTTTTATCTGAGCTTGAAGGCCACTCTTAATTCCAGACATCACAGATGCGCCATCGTATGCCTGTCCTCGACAGAGAGTGATATCAATGTTTCGCTTTTGTAGTTCCACTAAAATCTTCTCGGCAAATGCAGCAGCATTGCTGTTTTCCAAAGAATAAAACCCTATAAATCTTTCCACAACATGTCCTGATTTTAAAACTGAACGTAAAGAAACTGACATCTGATCAATTTTAGATATATCAATGGTTGAATCAATAATTAAAGAAAAGAATTGTGCAGACTTAACTTCCTTATCAATTGTCGCTGATAATTCAGAAGCAAGTGATTGAATTAAATCATTTTGCACATCATGACTTAAATAAAGTTCATTTTTCTTTTCAAACTTCAGATGACTTTCCAAAGTGGAATCATATCTGGCTAATAAAGATAATAATTCACGAAAATTTCCAGTATTTCTACAACTACCATCACTAAAGCAAGAATGTTCTCTGTGTCCTCTGAATGGCAAACCTTGTTTTGCTAAGAACAACGTCACGTCTATCATACGTTTCAATACTTCTCTATTCTTTTCCACTTGGCGACGCTCCTGACTGATCAAACCAGATATTACAGTTTTATCATTTGAAATGCGATATTTAGCAAGCAAATATTGTTGTATCGCAGTTTGGTGTTGATTGGAATTTTCGTGTTTAGCAATCTTTTCCATACCTTTTTTCCAATTAAAAACTCCTGCTTTTGGATCAGACCATTCCTTGCTATAATTTTCAGATTTACAATCAGCGAATAACCAACAAGCGTGGCAGTACATCTTTTGATTTCTTGGTGAATAGACAAGCCAACTTCTTTCTTCTTTAATACTTCCCTTTCCAAAACTCTTTGTATACCAAGAAATTTGAAACTTTCGTCCCAGTTCATCAGTCGGAAATTGAAATGGTTCATTGACGCCAGGTTGACATGGCCCGATTTCACACAATCTTCGTATCAGTCTTGTATTTAAACTCGTAGTATGGTAGAGTCCTGGATCTGAAGGAAAGTCTGATTGAGGAAGAAGTGGTTCTTGGATAATATATGAATCTGCAGCAACTTGTTCTTTTACTACTGATTTAAATTCCGAATCAGAAGTATTTTGTTGCATATCAATAGCTGGTGGATTTTCCGTTTCACAAAATTCTGTACTGCAATGTGTAGCAGGATTCTGATCACCAGAATGACCAGATATTTGCTTATTTTCAGCAGGAACTTGAAATGATTGAACTACCGGTAGTTAAGTTATAAAAGATGTTAGTTTCATACATTTGCTTGCATCTGCCTTGAGACTGACTTCCTTCGCCAATTTTCGCCTAGATGCTCCACTTAATTTATCAACTGATTTTCTTTTATTACCGAGATCGCCTGCTGACTCAGCCATGGCTTTAATTGAACGCTTATTTTAATTTAGTACAAAACACAGCCAATCATTAATCCAAACTGGAAGTATATTGTTAGATTTACATTTTAAATGTTCACGATACAAAACATTATAACACATTTCCGGTTGCTAAAATAATTCAGAGTGGTTATCCGCACGGTTTTGGCTGTGAGGATAACGCCGAGCAATATCCATACGGCTCGTCAGCGCATGCTAATTCTTGCGGCATTATCCGCACAGTTTACCGTGAGGATAACGTTGGACGTTATTCTCACAGTCAAAACCGTGCTGATAACGCTTTTCAAAATATTTTACGATCGGAATTTGGAATATATCTTTAATTTTAGTGTTCATCGAGGGCGTCTTTAGGGGGCGCCATTTTAGACCCAACAGGGGCGCGGGGGGGCGAGCTGCCCCCCCTGCCCTATAGCTAAATCCGCCACTGGCGCCGCCCTGCGCCAGTTCAAAAGGCGCCAAAAATAAATTAGCCAAGGGCGTCAAAAACCTAGTTACGCCTCTGGTTGCAGTTATCCAGACTTTACTAATATCCTGCTGCGACATTTTATGATCTCTTTGTTATCATTCTTATTTCTTGAGTAGCTTGTTTTCGAGGAAACTATACATACAATGTATCCCGAAGAAAACAAAAAAAAATTAAAAAATGAAAACTTAACATTTGTCAAATTTATTGAATGAAACATACATTAGGTCAGTTCCCTGTATATCATTTATTGTGTATGTCACAAATATAAATATGTATAGATTCATTGTGTAAAGGGATGTAATTCTCTTTTAAAAGTATGTTATTTTATTTATCTAATACTCAAACAATAATACAACTTATCTTAGATTTATTATTGTAATAATAAATGTTAATTACACTTTTATTTAAATGAACATAAATAATATGAATACATATTAAATTTTGATTTTATACATCTTATTTAAAATAGCTGTTAACCTATAGTTTTTAGACACTTAAACAAGTTTAATTATTTTGTGAAAAATGGTTCGTACGACCTATTGCAGTTACAAAGCCGACACCTAATGGTCACCACTTTATTCGTCGGCAGTCAAACGAAATGCTTGACGCCTATCAAAAATAACAAACCGCACTATACTCGGGACGAGATTCCTACCATGCAAGTTTACGCGCCATAAAAAATAATGAGATGTGAGTCAATAAAACTAACAAAAGAAATTTACAACCACTTGCATTTCATAATAAAATTCCTTCATCTTGAGCGAATCAAACGGATGCTGCAATTCTATACAACTGAAATAGAGGATGCGGCAATTCAATACAACTGAAATAGAGGATGGGGCAATTCAATACAACTGAAATAGAGGATGTGGCAATTCAATACAACTGAAATAGAGGATGGGGCAATTCAATACAACTGAAATAGAGGATGTGACAATTCAATACAACGGAAATAGAGGACATTCAAAACTTTAAAAAATAAAATAAAATAGAACCGAGGGCTAGAGAAATATTTCAGGACCATGCTGGCCTATGGGGCAAGTGAAGCAGCGTTTACAAGCCTCTATAGCCACGACATAGCCGTCACTTCCCCATTCAGGTACCCATTCGGAGCTGGGTGGACTCAGGGACGACCCTTAGCCATATGAACATGATCCTGCCTTCACCGAGACTCGAATCCGTGACTATCTGAACAAGATTGCCAGATTTTACTAAAAGACTTAAATTAATTAATAAATCGGAGACTAATGGGATTATGTCTTTTTATACAGAAAAAGTGTCAACTATTAAAAGTAACAAAGACAAAGAAACAAATAGATGCAAAATATTTTTAATTATGAAAATCAACTTATCCAAAATAAGTAGATGGATAACATGTAAACAGGGTATGAGTCAGCCTGACAAGACGTAAAAAAACAATACATGGGCGCATTGGCCGACCAATTGCGAAATGGCTGAACTTCGAGCTTTGCCCGTAAAATCTGTTCCTTAACGTCCAGGATAACTCCAAGGACGCTTCCTGGATCACCGCGAACTCTGCCAACATCTGGTATACGGACACGGACGTTATCTCAAGCTTTCGCTGGTGGGAGTTTTGCATCAGAATTTCTAAGCATTTTCGAAGCTTGACCTTGCAAACAATCGTAGCACCGTACCACTGCTTCTGGTGAGTTTTAGAACCCTGACAAGTGTTTTAAAATGAATCTGAAAACCATTATGCGTAGATATTTTACTCAAAACGACACGTATCCATATTTCAGAGAGGAATTTATTTGCTACAATTATAATAAAATATACAGTCGATTGTAATGGTTATTAATTATAACGGTTAAAGTCTAACTGCACAGGCCATTCTATTACAATCATAAATCTTACTTAATGCGATTAAGTCGGATAAATACAAAATTTACCTCAAAAAACAAACTAACTAAAAGAATAATCCTTATATAATAAAAGGCAAGATTCTGTCCTCTCTGTCCTGTCCTCTATAGCGATTGGTCTCTCAAACACATATGACTCCTACAGCCAATCACTAGCGGAGAAAAAATTACATATTACGCAGAGGTTCAAAACGAGTTATTTTTGGTGCAGTTTTTTTGTCATAATTCATTATGTTGTTCCCATCTTGAAGTGATGCCTGCCGCTTATTCCAATGACAATTCTGCTTTTTCCTTGATGGTCCTAGGGGGTAGTGGCAAGAGTTTTAAGTGTTGTTTGTTTTTTGTTGCTGTTATTGTTGTTGTTGTTTTGTTGTTGTTGCTTTTTGCTGTTGTTTTGATGTCGTTGTTTTGTGGATGTTGTTATTGTTGTTGTTGCTGTTGTTGTTGCTGTTGTTGTTTTGTTGTTGTTTTGTTGTTGTTGTTTTGCTGTTGTTGTTGTTGTTTTTGTTTTGTTGTTGTTGTTTTGTTTTTGTTGCTGTTGTTGCTGTTGTTGTTTTTGCTGTTTTTGTTTTTGTTGTAGTCCACATCCCTTGCCCTGCGACGACAATGTCCTGCAAACGCTTCAGCATAACAACTACCAAAACATAGCGTCCATTAACTTCACAGGTCACCCTACACTTATTCACGTCCTTGGGCGGGCTTTGTTACTAGTCCCCGGGAGCGCTGTAAAACAAACTTATACATTTTATTTTCAACAACGTCCTAAAACAAAAGACGTGAAACTGAAACTTTCTAAAGCGAGCTCACGTCAAGTACTTAATGATGCATGTCCATGTCAGTAGTCCATGTCAGTAGTCCATGTCAGTAGTTCATGTTAGTAGTCCATGTCAGTAGTTCATGTCAGTAGTCCATGTCAGTAGTCCATGTCAGTAGTCCATGTCAGTAGTCCATGTCAGTAGTCCATGTCAGTAGTCCATGTCATAAGTCCATGTCAGTAGTTCATGTTAGTAGTCCATGTCAGTAGTCCATGTCAGTAGTTCATGTTAGTAGTCCATGTCAGTAGTCCATGTCAGTAGTCCATGTCAGTAGTCCATGTCAGTAGTTCATGTTAGTAGTCCATGTCAGTAGTTCATGTTAGTAGTCCATGTCAGTAGTCCATGTCAGTAGTCCATGTCAGTAGTCCAAGTCAGTAGTCCATGTTAGTAGTTCATGTTAGTAGTCCATGTTAGTAGTCCATGTCAGTAGTCCATGTCAGTATTTAATGTCAGTAGTCCATGTCAGTAGTCCATGTCAGTAGTCCATGTCAGTAGTCCATGTCAGTAGTTCATGTTAGTAGTCCATGTTAGTAGTCCATGTCAGTAGTCCATGGCAGTAGTTCATGTAAGTAGTTCATGTTAGTAGTCCATGTCAGTAGTCCATGTCAGTAGTCCATGTCAGTAGTTCATGTTAGTAGTCCATGTTAGTAGTCCATGTCAGTAATTCATGTTAGTAGTCCATGTCAGTAGTCCATGTCAGTAGTCCATGTCAGTACTCCATGTTAGTAGTCCATGTCAGTAGTCCATGTTAGTAGTCCATGTCAGTAGTCTATGTTAGTAGTCCATGTCAGTAGTTCATGTTAGTAGTCCATGTCAGTAGTCCATGTCAGTAGTCCATGTCAGTAGTCCATGTCAGTAGTCCATGTTAGTAGTCCATGTCAGTAGTCCATGTCAGTAGTCCATGTCAGTAGTTCATTTTAGTAGTCCATGTTAGTAGCCCATGTCAGTAGTCCATGTCAGTAGTCCAAGTCAGTAGTCCATGTTAGTAGTCCATGTCAGTAGTCCATGTCAGTATTTAATGTCAGTAGTCCATGTCAGTAGTCCATGTCAGTAGTCCATGTCAGTAGTCCATGTCAGTAGTCCATGTCAGTAGTTCATGTTAGTAGTCCATGTTAGTAGTCCATGTCAGTAGTCCATGGCAGTAGTTCATGTAAGTAGTTCATGTTAGTAGTCCATGTCAGTAGTCCATGTCAGTAGTCCATGTCAGTAGTTCATGTTAGTAGTCCATGTTAGTAGTCCATGTCAGTAATTCATGTTAGTAGTCCATGTCAGTAGTCCATGTCAGTAGTCCATGTCAGTACTCCATGTTAGTAGTCCATGTCAGTAGTCCATGTTAGTAGTCCATGTCAGTAGTCCATGTTAGTAGTCCATGTCAGTAGTTCATGTTAGTAGTCCATGTCAGTAGTCCATGTCAGTAGTCCATGTCAGTAGTCCATGTTAGTAGTCCATGTCAGTAGTCCATGTCAGTAGTCCATGTCAGTAGTCCATGTTAGTAGTCCATGTCAGTAGTCCATGTCAGTAGTTCATTTTAGTAGTCCATGTTAGTAGCCCATGTCAGTAGTCCATGTCAGTAGTTCATATTAGTAGTCCATGTTAGTAGTCCATGTCAGTAGTCCATGTCAGTAGTCCATGTCAGTAGTCCATGTTAGTACTCCATGTCAGTAGTTCATGTCAGTATTTCATGTTAGTAGTCCATGTTAGTAGTTCATGTAAGTAGTCCATGTCAGTAGTTCATGTCAGTAGTCCATGTCAGTAGTTCATGTTAGTAGTCCATGTTAGTAGTTCATGTCAGTAGTCCATGTCAGTAGTCCATGTCAGTAGTTCATGTTAGTAGTTCATGTCAGTAGTTCATGTTAGTAGTCCATGTTAGTAGTCCATGTCAGTAGTCCGTGTCAGTAGTTCATGTTAGTAGTCCATGTTAGTAGTCCATGTCAGTAGTTCATGTCAGTAGTTCATGTCAGTAGTCCGTGTCAGTAGTTCATGTCAGTAGTCCATGTCAGTAGTTCATGTTAGTAGTCCATGTTAGTAGTCCATGTCACCTATCTCGGGGCAAAAAACTGGCTAAAGGACCACTTTCGGAATAAGTGGTACCAGGAGTGGGCTGACAACACAACAGCCAGAGGGGTATTCGCTAACATGCCCAGGCCAAGCCGTTCAGACCAGTGGTGGAACCTGAGTCGCAAACACCAGGGTTTGGTGACTCAGATGAGGACCGAACATTGCCCAACCAACTCTTACTTTCACAGGCTAGACCACAACAGGGACTCGAACTGCCGTCATTGCAGCCAAGCCCCTGAGACAGTCGAACACCTGGTGACGTCTTGCCCGGCGCTCGATATAGCCGGGGGGGTGAGGGAGGCGGGCGAGTCCCATGTAAAGACAATGTTGTATGGCAATGCTCAGCAGATGGAGCAGATTGCCCAGGTTCTAGCCAAGGCCTTAAGAGATTAGTCTCAGGCCTACAGAATATGTGTTTAGTTTAGTAGTCCATGTCAATAGTCCATGTCAGTAGTCCATGTCAGTAGTCCATGTCAGTAGTTCATGTCAGTAGTTCATATCAGTATTTAATGTTAGTAGTTCATGTCAGTAGTCCATGTCAGTAGTCCGTGTTAGTAATCCATGTCAGTAGACCATGTCAGAAGTCCATAATAGTAGTCAATGTCTGACGCTGTAGGTTTTCATTATTCACTAGGGAAATGGCCGGATTTAATCAAAGATAGGCTTGTCCGACTATACATTCATTCACTTTATGATGAGAGCTGTGTATCACCTGTTTCGATAATGATGACGATCGAACCTAACACTGGAATATAGAAGAACAAAGAGCAAATTAGTAACAATATATAAAGCAATTAATTCTATAAGAAAATACAACATCTATAATCTAATAATCAGATAGACATAGATATAGAAGAGCCTTTCTAGTTCAGATGCATGAACAAACACATACAAATCATACTTCTTCCCAGCTGGAATTCGGGCGTGGAATGGGTTGCCAGATCAAACAAAGAAAGCCAGCACTCGACCACACTATCAACATTTAAAACTCGAATAAAAATGCGAGACTAGACATAAATCATGGATAAGCGTTATACGGTGCATCAATCGTATGTATAGAAGTAACGTCTCTTATATAATATAAAATAAGTTTAAATGATGACGATAATTATAATAATATAAACGATGATGATACTTCCTTATAATGCTTGTGTAAATGTTTTCGGAAATTTTAAAGTTTATAGAGTTTTTTTTTAAACAAAAACTGCATTAGACGCGTACTAAATGATTGTATATTGTTTTGAGTCCCACGTTTAGACTGTTGCAAACTGATTTACACCTTTCATTTTTCTTCCTATGAATGAGTTAACTGACCTACAGATCTTTTGAATGCAAGAAAGGCAAGGGACTCCACAAAGTGCTGAAAATTGCTGAACATCTTATCTTATCTTATCTTATCTGATACAGACGCTCCTTCTACACTGAAAATTATTGCGTCCTACGCGTATCCAGGGAACATATCTTTTCATCTCTCGCACATTTTTTTTAACCCGGCAAGTTTACAATACGTTAATAATATAATAAACATCCCTCCGAAAAATATAAACATCATTTTTTGTAAGCCCCGCCTTTCATTGGCCGGGGATTATAATTTACTAACAATAACCACGTGACCACGGCATCACACCGCACCTCAGAGAGGAACAACAGTGGCGTATTTGCTCCTATACCAAGAGATCCATCAATGAGTAGACGCTACTTATCTTGTTCTCCCATCTCACCCCCTGCCACGGCAAGACTGGAGAGTTTGTTTTGGTGAGTTGCGTTCAGGTGTCTGCGCTTTTTCATAACACCGCTGCCGTGACATTGTTTGGATAACTTTTAGAGTGGAGGACCTGGCAAAAAAAAAGTGTGGTGATTTGAGGGGAGGGGAGGGAGGGGCGTACACAAAAAAAAATAAAAATATGTGGGGGGGGGGCTTCTGCCTGACCCCTGGTGCCTGAGGCAGGGAGTTAAAGTTAGGGTCACTGCGACCTAAGTTGTTGGTGTTCGTCCGGGGCGTCTTAAACTTGCCAAAGTATTTACGAAACTGACTTCGCTTGACAGCTCTATTTATTTCTGGATACACGTGTGTATGCGTGTGTGTGTGTCTAGGTGTGTGAGTGTGTGTGGGGGCGTGTGTGTGTGTGTGGGGGGCGTGTGTGTGTGTGTCTAGGTGTGTGAGTGTGTGTGGGGGGCGTGTGTGTCTAGGTGTGTGAGTGTGTGTGGGGGGCGTGTGTGTGTCTAGGTGTGTGAGTGTGTGTGGGGGCGTGTGTGTGTATGTGTGGGGCGTGTGTGTGGGGGCGTGTGTGTGTATGTGTGTCTAAGTGTGTGAGTGTGTGTGGGGGCGTGTGTGTGTGGGGCGTGTGTGTGTGTGCGCGCGCGCGCACGTGCGTCCGTTCGTCCATCCTGGTCGAATGTATAATAGTCAGCTTTACGATCATGTTTCCACTTTCTCTGCGTGTTTGCATATAAACTCATATAAAGAGATTTTAAACCATCAAAGTATCTTCCTTACCATCTGTTATCTTATCTTATCTTATCTGTTTACAGACGCTCCTTCTATACAGAAGATTATTGCGTCCTACGCTTATCTATGGTTTGTGTTTAGTCCTGCATTTTTATTAGAGATTTAAATGTTGATAAAGTGTTGGTTTTCCTGGATTCTTCAGGCAACCCATTCTACGCCCGAATTCCGGACGGGAAGAAGGAAAACTTGTGTTTGTTCTTGCATACGGAATAAAAAAGGTGTTTTTATCCTTATGTCTATCTGAGGGTTGTATTAAGTTATCTTTGTGTTGTATTTCTAAATTAGAATTAATTGCTTTATGAATGATTACTACTTTGCTTTTGGTTCTTCTATCCTCTAGTGTTTCAAGGTTTAATGATTTAACTAATGGTGTTATTCTTGTCAGTTTCGAATATTCTCCAGTAATGAACCTGGCAGCTATTTTTTGCATTTGTTCTAGTTTATCAATGTTTTCTTTGGTGGATGGGTCCCATACAGAAGATGCATATTCTAGTACAGGTCTCACCAAAGTGAGGTAGCATTTTAGTTTTATATCTCTATTACATTTGTTAAAGTTTCTTTTTATAAAGCCTAAGGTTTTGTTTGATTTTTTAATAACTTCATAGACATGGGGATTCCATGATAGTTTCTCATTTATTAAGACTCCTAAGTATTTTGCATCTTTAGTTTGGGTCAGTTCTTTTCCATGAATGTAATATTTTGAATTTATTTGTTTCTTTTTCTTTGTTACTCTTAACAGTTGACACTTTTCTGGGTGGAAAGACGTACTCCAGTTAGTTTCCCATTTAATCAATTCATCTAAGTCTTTTTGTAAAATTTTGCTGTCTTGTTCTGATTTAATTGTTCTATAGATTATACAATCATCAGCAAACAACCTAACTTTTGTACCTGTTGAGATGTTGTTGGGTAAATCATTTATATAAATTAAAAAGAGTAAGGGACCTAGCAGAGTTCCTTGTGGAACTCCTGAGTTAACCTTTATTGGTGCAGATTTAGATCCATTAATTATTACAGTTTGCTCCCTGCCCAAAAGGAAGTCTTGGATCCAGTGATGTAAGGAACCTGAGATTTCAAAGTAGTTAAGTTTTTTAAGTAAAGAATTAAATAAATATTTATCTTGTGATTTTCATATAAGACTTTGTATTATTTAGGGCTCAAATAAATCTTTCCGAGGCTCTCAAAATAGCCTTGTAGGAATCCCATCTACCCTCATGCATAGTATTGCAATGGATGTATCAGGAAGTTACCGAAGTTAGATGAAATTCAAATTTATCATAACTTATTAAATAAAGGTTGGTAAATGATATTGCCATTCATCAGAATGTGACCGTGGATATACGAAATTGCCATTCATCAGAATGTGACCGTGGATATACGAAATTGCCATGTTTAACGAGTAATCGCTGTTAAATGGAATTTTATTTCTTCTAAGCTAGAAAGCGACGCACACACAAGAGGGAACGCTATAATCAACATCCTCTACGTCAACATCAACAAACTGCACGGACTTATCTATACGTTATCATCAAGACTGATCAAGCCAAATCTCTCACTTACGTATCTTTTACTTTTCTATTCACAGGTGACCTCTGAACTTTCTATTCTCAGGTACATGGGTGAACTTTGAAAATTATATTCACAGGTACATGAGTGACCTTTGAACTTTGTAATCATTCTAATCACATGTACAGGGGTTACCTTTGAACTTTCTAGTCACAGCTCCATGGTTGAGCTTTGATCTTTCTATTCACACGTACATGGGTGACCTTTGAACTTTCTATTCCCAGGTACATGGGTGACCTTTGGAGGACAAGTTACAGACGAGGTAATTTCAAGTTTTTCCTGAAAGTTTTGTGTTTGTTTTTGTTTTGTATTCATTTACTTATTTATTTATTTTACAATGTTCTTGGAATATTTTGTATAAACAAGTTAAAAGGGGGAAAATGAAAGTATGTTTTTCTTTTAAATTAATGACGGACGGGTTTATTACCAATTGTTTTTATGTTAACTTCTGAAAACAAAGTCTGTTAACATATGTAAACGAAGAAGAAATAAGTAATATTTTTAAAAAAATTTTTTTAAAAAGGACACGCTTTTAACATAATCACTACTTTTAGTTATGTCTCATATATAAGGGATTTATAGTTAAAAACTTTGTTTTTACAGCTATTTTTTAAAACTTATAATAAAAACTCTTTAAAATTCACGTCTGAAGCCCACACATCTTTTTAAATCCCTTATATTAACTTCGCGGCCGTCTCTGTCGTCATCTCATCATCTCTGTCTGTCTTGGGCTCGGCGGGCGGAAAAACAGAAGTAAAAAATGACCCACTTCCCATGATCCGATCGAACTGAAATTTGGCACACGGACCCGTCTAACCTAACAATGCATCGTATCAAAATTTCAGATCGATCGAACGTACCGTAATTAAATTAATGCATTTTTAGTTTATCCTTATATGAGGTATGTAATTTAAATTCACGGTTTGTTATTGTTTTTTTTCCCACGTGAAATTTTGAGCTGACGCATTGAGGCGACCCAACGAAGCGACGGGCGCTTTTGTTTACATTTTACGTGTCACTCTGAGCTCGGTCAAGCGAATCGGTGACCAGACTTTTCCCCTCTCCCACCCACCCCCCCCACTAGGGTTATGATGCAAAGTTGAGTTAAGACAGATTCAGTCTGTAAATGTTTGAAAATAATCAATACTGTTTAGTTATGTCTCATATATAAGGGATTTATAGTCAAAAACTTTGTTTTTACGGGTTTGTTTTATTAAATCCCTTATATTAACTTCGCGGCCGTCTCTGTCTGTCATCTCTCTCTCATGGGCTCGGCGGGCGGAAAAACAGAAGTCGAAAATGACCCACTTCCCGTGATCCGATCGAACTGAAATTTGGCACACGGACCCGTCTAACCTAACAATGCATCGTATCAAAATTTCAGATCGATCGAACGTACCGTAATTAAATTAATGCATTTTTAGTTTATCCTTATATGAGGTATGTAATTTAAATTCACTGTTTGTTATTGTTTTTTTGCCACGTGAAATTTTGAGCTGACGCATTGAGGCGACCCAACGAAGCGACGGGCGCTTTTGTTTACATTTTACGTGTCACTCTGAGCTCGGTCAAGCGAATCGGTGACCAGACTTTTCCCCTCTCCCCCCCACCCACCCCTCCCCCCCCCCACTAGGGTTATGATGCAAAGTTGAGTTAAGACAGATTCAGTCTGTAAATGTTTGAAAATAATCAATACTGTTAGTTATGTCTCATATATAAGGGATTTATAGTCAAAAACTTTGTTTTTACGGGTTTGTTTTATTAAATCCCTTATATTAACTTCGCGGCCGTCGTCTCTCTCTCTCTCTCTCTCTCTCTGTCTTGGGCTCGGCGGGCGGAAAAACAGAAGTCAAAAATGACCCACTTCCCATGATCCGATCGAACTGAAATTTGGCACACGGACCCGTCTAACCTAACAATGCATCGTATCAAAATTTCAGATCGATCGAACGTACCGTAATTAAATTAATGCATTTTTAGTTTATCCTTATATGAGGTATGTAATTTAAATTCACGGTTTGTTATTGTTTTTTTGCCCACGTGAAATTTTGAGCTGACGCATTGAGGCGACCCAACGAAGCGACGGGCGCTTTTGTTTACATTTTACGTGTCACTCTGAGCTCGGTCAAGCGAATCGGTGACCAGACTTTTCCCCTCTCCCCCCCCACCCACCCACTAGGGTTATGATGCAAAGTTGAGTTAAGACAGATTCAGTCTGTAAATGTTTGAAAATAATCAATACTGTTAGTTATGTCTCATATATAAGGGATTTATAGTCAAAAACTTTGTTTTTACGGGTTTGTTTTATTAAATCCCTTATATTAACTTCGCGGCCGTCTCTCTCTGTCTCTCTCTCTCTGGGCTCGGGCGGGCGGAAAAACAGAAGTCGAAAAATGACCCACTTCCCATGATCCGATCGAACTGAAATTTGGCACACGGACCCGTCTAACCTAACAATGCATCGTATCAAAATTTCAGATCGATCGAACGTACCGTAATTAAATTAATGCATTTTTAGTTTATCCTTATATGAGGTATGTAATTTAAATTCACTGTTTGTTATTGTTTTTTTGCCACGTGAAATTTTGAGCTGACGCATTGAGGCGACCCAACGAAGCGACGGGCGCTTTTGTTTACATTTTACGTGTCACTCTGAGCTCGGTCAAGCGAATCGGTGACCAGACTTTTCCCCTCTCCCCCCCACCCACCCCTCCCCCCCCCACTAGGGTTATGATGCAAAGTTGAGTTAAGACAGATTCAGTCTGTAAATGTTTGAAAATAATCAATACTGTTAGTTATGTCTCATATATAAGGGATTTATAGTCAAAAACTTTGTTTTTACGGGTTTGTTTTATTAAATCCCTTATATTAACTTCGCGGCCGTCTCTCTCTCTCTCTCTCTCTCTGTCTTGGGCTCGGCGGGCGGAAAAACAGAAGTCAAAAATGACCCACTTCCCATGATCCGATCGAACTGAAATTTGGCACACGGACCCGTCTAACCTAACAATGCATCGTATCAAAATTTCAGATCGATCGAACGTACCGTAATTAAATTAATGCATTTTTAGTTTATCCTTATATGAGGTATGTAATTTAAATTCACGGTTTGTTATTGTTTTTTTGCCACGTGAAATTTTGAGCTGACGCATTGAGGCGACCCAACGAAGCGACGGGCGCTTTTGTTTACATTTTACGTGTCACTCTGAGCTCGGTCAAGCGAATCGGTGACCAGACTTTTCCCCTCTCCCCCTCCCCACCCACCCCTCCCCCCCCACTAGGGTTATGATGCAAAGTTGAGTTAAGACAGATTCAGTCTGTAAATGTTTGAAAATAATCAATACTGTTAGTTATGTCTCATATATAAGGGATTTATAGTCAAAAACTTTGTTTTTACGGGTTTGTTTTATTAAATCCCTTATATTAACTTCGCGGCCGTCTCTCATCTCTCTCTCTGTCTTGGGCGGCGGGCGGAAAAACAGAAAGTCGAAAATGACCCACTTCCCATGATCCGATCGAACTGAAATTTGGCACACGGACCCGTCTAACCTAACAATGCATCGTATCAAAATTTCAGATCGATCGAACGTACCGTAATTAAATTAATGCATTTTTAGTTTATCCTTATATGAGGTATGTAATTTAAATTCACTGTTTGTTATTGTTTTTTTGCCACGTGAAATTTTGAGCTGACGCATTGAGGCGACCCAACGAAGCGACGGGCGCTTTTGTTTACATTTTACGTGTCACTCTGAGCTCGGTCAAGCGAATCGGTGACCAGACTTTTCCCCTCTCCCCCCCACCCACCCCTCCCCCCCCCCACTAGGGTTATGATGCAAAGTTGAGTTAAGACAGATTCAGTCTGTAAATGTTTGAAAATAATCAATACTGTTAGTTATGTCTCATATATAAGGGATTTATAGTCAAAAACTTTGTTTTTACGGGTTTGTTTTTTAAATCCCTTATATTAACTTCGCGGCCGTCTCTGTCGTCATCTCTCTCATCTCTCTCTCTCTCTCTGTCTTGGGCTCGGCGGGCGGAAAAACAGAAGTCAAAAATGACCCACTTCCCATGATCCGATCGAACTGAAATTTGGCACACGGACCCGTCTAACCTAACAATGCATCGTATCAAAATTTCAGATCGATCGAACGTACCGTAATTAAATTAATGCATTTTTAGTTTATCCTTATATGAGGTATGTAATTTAAATTCACGGTTTGTTATTGTTTTTTTCCCACGTGAAATTTTGAGCTGACGCATTGAGGCGACCCAACGAAGCGACGGGCGCTTTTGTTTACATTTTACGTGTCACTCTGAGCTCGGTCAAGCGAATCGGTGACCAGACTTTTCCCCTCTCCCCCCCCACCCACCCCTCCCCCCCCCACTAGGGTTATGATGCAAAGTTGAGTTAAGACAGATTCAGTCTGTAAATGTTTGAAAATAATCAATACTGTTAGTTATGTCTCATATATAAGGGATTTATAGTCAAAAACTTTGTTTTTACGGGTTTGTTTTATTAAATCCCTTATATTAACTTCGCGGCCGTCTCATCATCTCGTCTCTCTGTCTTGGGCGGGCGGGCGGAAAAACAGAAGTCGAAAAATGACCCACTTCCCAGTGATCCGATCGAGCTGAAATTTGGCACACGGACCCGACTCACCTAACAATGCATCGTATCAAAATTTCAGATCGATCGAACGTACCGTAATTAAATTAATGCATTTTTAGTTTATCCTTATATGAGGTATTTAATTCAAATTCACTGTTTGTTATTGTTTTTTTTCCACGTGAAAGTTTGAGTAGACGCGTTGAGGTGGCCCATCGAAGCACCGCGGCGCTTACGTTTACATTTTACGTCTCACGCTGAGCTCGGTCAAGCGAATCGGTGACCAGACTTTTCCCCTCTCACTCAGGGTTATGAAGCAAACTTGAGTTCATACAGATTCAGTCTGTAAATGTTTGAAAATAATCAATACTGTTAGTTATGTCTCATATATAAGGGATTTATAGTCAAAAACTTTGTTTTTACGGGTTTGTTTTTTATACCAAACACCTTATAAGCGCCCGCCCAACGTTTTATATCACGGTGATGTGTTCACGTGGTGAACTCATGGAACAAAGCAGACGGGTACCGTTGCTTATATATAGACTATAGATAAACTAAAAATGCAATAATTTCAATACGGTACATTCGCTCGATCTGAAATTTTGATACAATGCATTGTCATCCAAGATCTATCTGTGGTAAAATTTGTAGATCTCTAGGACCATTAGAAGTGGTATAATTTTACGTTTCAAGTTTTGAAGGAAGGATGGAAGTAGCTGGGGCATTGGAGGCTTCTCTAGAGCTCTCTAGTAGCTGGGGCATTGGAGGCTTCTCTAGAGCTCTCTAGTAGCTGGGACATTGGAGGCTTCTCTAGAGCTCTCTAGTAGCTGGGGCATTGGAGGCTTCTCTAGAGCTCTCTAGTAGCTGGGGCATTGGAGGCTTCTCTAGAGCTCTCTAGTAGCTGGGGCATTGGAGGCTTCTCTAGAGCTCTCTAGTAGCTGGGGCATTGGAGGCTTCTCTAGAGCTCTCTAGTAGCTGGGGCATTGGAGGCTTCTCTAGAGCTCTCTAGTAGCTGGGGCATTGGAGGCTTCTCTAGAGCTCTCTAGTAGCTGGGGCATTGGAGGCTTCTCTAGAGCTCTCTAGTAGCTGGGGCATTGGAGGCTTCTCTAGAGCTCTCTAGTAGCTGGGGCATTGGAGGCTTCTCTAGAGCTCTCTAGTAGCTGGGGCATTGGAGGCTTCTCTAGAGCTCTCTAGTAGCTGGGGCATTGGAGGCTTCTCTAGAGCTCTCTAGTAGCTGGGGCATTGGAGGCTTCTCTAGAGCTCTCTAGTAGCTGGGGCATTGGAGGCTTCTCTAGAGCTCTCTAGTGGCTGGGACATTGGAGGCTTCTCTAGAGCCCACTTAGTACCAAGAAATGACTACTTTTCAAATTTTCTAGACATGCAAATGTTTCCTATAAATTTAGAGCCTGCTAAACAACGGCGATACAAACTAGTGTTCATAAATCCCTTCTATGCAGTGCTGGATTTACCTAATTGCTAAACAAGCTGTAGCTTAGGGCTCACACCTTCTTGATGCCCCCAGATTTACCTAATTGCTAAACAAGCTATAGCTTAGGACTCACACCTTCTTGATGCCCCCAGATTTACCTAATTGCTAAACAAGCTATAGCTTAGGGCTCACACCTTCTTGATGCCCCCAGATTTACCTAATTGCTAAACAAGCTATAGCTTAGGGCTCACACCTTCTTGATGCCCCCACCCCCTCCCCGGAATTTTATTTTCATATTTGGTCCTGACATAGAATATCTGTACTTGAAAAGAGCCCCCATATCTCAAATACCTTAGGGCCCCATCAAGTCTAAATCTGTCCCTGTTTCTACGTCACAGAAACGTTTTTGAGAACCTCTGTTTCCGAGCACACTGGCAGATATCATATTCTTGATTCACAGCTTGAGAGGCAGCATCGCGTAGAAACAAAACAGAGGAGTTGCCGTTAAACTAGTTTGAGAATCAGATGTAGGACTGAGCTGAAAGCCAAGCAGTTCAGCCAGACGGCAGATGTTAGAGGCCAGAAATAACAGACGTTCAGAGTCAGATCCGCTCTGGACGGTGCCAGTCTTACAATCAAGTGACCTTTGATATCGACGGGAGTTTTAGCAGCATAACTATGGGCAATCGGCAACCACTCCGTTAATACTGACTCCTGGCAATCGGGAACCACTCCGTTAATACTGACTCCTAGCAATCGGGAACCACTCCGGGAATATTGATTCCTGGCAATAGGGAACCACTCCATAAATATTGACTCCTGGCAATCGGGAACCACTCCGTTACTATTGACTCATGGCAATCGGGAACCACTCCGGGAATATTGACTCCTGGCAATCGGGAACCACTTCGGGAATATTGACTCCTTGCAATCGGGAACCACTCCGGGAATATTGACTCCTGGCAATGCGGTGGGGGGAGAAGGTTGGACGTGGGTTTTTACTAATGAATTGGCATTTTAAACATGTTATTTATTTTTCTACTTCTATCAATTATAATATCTCTCGTGTCTATCTGGCTATAGTCGTTCACAGCCTAAAATCGCTTGTGTGGAAGAAAATATTTGTTTTAATGTGACAACTCCTCGGGTGTCTATAATTATAATAATATTATTTACTAGTTTGTTCTGCGGCGCCGTGGCTCCCCCTTTTTTTAAGGGCGCCTACGGAGCCCACCTTTTTCAAAAGCCCAACTAACTTGTCCTTGTATGATAAATACGTAATATTAAACTTTCTTAAATGTACACAAAGTATTTTATAATAGGTGGGGGTTTTTTTGGTCACAAGCCCAAGTAACTTATCCTTTGCGAAATACTCCTGAAATGTACACAAAGTATTTATATAATATTTTTTTACAGTGCTAATCACTACACGATTTTTAACTACTTTTTAGAAAGTGCACCAAATTACTGCACCAAAAATAGCTCTTTGAGTCAGTCAGCACTGTTTACAACACAAATGCTGACGTCATAGGTTCGTGCGTTGTTTGGCTAATGTTAATCTAGAAACCAAAATGATTATGATTTTTAAGTCTATACTTTCGATTTTTAAAAAAAGCATAGTGATATCCCTTAGCGTTAGGCGTGAGGCAGTCAGCGATAATTGAGCGTAAATATATATATGATTATTGTTACAATTTTATTGCAGCGCTAATTGTGTCTGTGACATTATTTTGTTTTATTTTGGCTAAGAAAACGCGCAGGTTGTTTCCAAACTTGATTTCTGCAAGCTAAGTTGTGATCAAAGTAATGGGGGTGAGACTACCTAAGTTGTGATCATAAACAAAAAATAAAATAAAAGCCCAGGTCATTCTGTAACGCTAAGGGACATAATCAGCATTTTTAAAATTGAAAATATAGACGTAAAATCATAATCATTTTGGTTTCGAATTTAACAGAGCGTGTGGTGTTTCTCGCCGTAAAATATTATATGACGTCATTGTTTGAGCTTATATTTTAATTTTGGAAAAGGGATATATAGAGACATTTTGTGAAAAATAAATCATTCTAATGAACAAAAATTTAATTATTTATTCCTTTTATTGAACTCATTCACATACCAATCTTATCTTCTTATCTTATCTTATCTATACAGACGCTCCTTCTATGCAGAAGATAGTTGCGTCCACAGACCATGACAGATGATCTGTTGGCAAGTGATGCAGCATTCACAGGCCACGGCTTTTGTGGGTTCCACGCATTACCCAGCCGCCTAACTACATGTAGTGTTAGGTACCCATTCGGAGCGGGGTGACTCAGGGACGCCCTAGGCCCCGGGAACAAGCCCTTGCCTTCACACGGATTCGAACCCGTGACCATCTTTGGTTGTCGGATACACTGATTCGAACGCATGCAATAACATTCACGTAATTTACTTGGGCTTTTGAAAAAAGTGGGAGCCGTAGGCGCCCCTGAACAACCTAGTTGGAAATACAAAAGTTTGTGTTTTAATTGTACTGAGTACTGTTCTGTGGAAAAAATATCTCTTCTGTCAACTTCTGGTGTTTTTGTCCAACCCATGTTTACTTATAGCCAAACCATGGCGACCACAGATGAGATAAAAGTGGGTGAGGTAGGAGATCTCACGAACCTATTGTTGCAAGTCATAGTATCTCATTAGGCTAGGACAGTGGTGATGAAAGTGGGTGAGGTAGGAGATCTCACGAACCTATTGTTGCAAGTCATAGTATCTCATTAGGCTAGGACAGTGGTGATGAAAGTGGGTGAGGTAGGAGATCTCACGAACCTATTGTTGCAAGTCATAGTATCTCATTAGGCTAGGACAGTGGTGATGAAAGTGGGTGAGGTAGGAGATCTCACGAACCTATTGTTGCAAGTCATAGTATCTCATTAGGCTAGGACAGTGGTGATGAAAGTGGGTGAGGTAGGAGATCTCACGAACCTATTGTTGCAAGTCATAGTATCTCATTAGGCTAGGACAGTGGTGGCGAACCTTTTTTGCAGCCCCGTGCCCGAATTTCAACCCAAAACCCACTTATTCATAAAATAAATGCCAACACTTCAATGAAACCCCAAAAAATGGGGGGGGGGTAGCTGCTTTGATTAAGGAAATAATATTATAGCCTCGTGCCGGCTGATGAGGCTCTGCGTGCCGACTGTGGCACGCGAGCCATAGTTTCGCCGTCACAGGGCAAGGACCTCAGGTTTTCTAGCCTACTGCTGGACTCGCTATTTCCTCACTTCTCTTTACTAAGCATAACAAACAATTGCCTCACTATCAAAGCTGAAATGGGATACTTAATTCTCTTGGTAGTTGTAGATTTTTAATAGTTTGTTTGGGCCAAGTTTTAACTCACGTAAAGAAAAACTTCAACAGGAGTTTGATTTTGTTTACTTTCAGGTTGCTGAAGAGCTCCTCACGGTAGCCTATGAAAGGGGCATTAATTTCTTTGATACTGCTGAGGTTTATTCTGCTGGCAAGTATGTATTTCATTACTTTTTTTTTATTTAGCATTTTCTCAAAAAAAAACATTCATGATCCTTCACCAACAATGAAAAATTTTATTAGATTTCTTTAAACAAAGTATTTTACATTTATTTCAATCTAAACGCCTTTGTTTTAAGCAAAATTTGAATGTGATGATGAACAAGGTGGCGCTAATGACAAAACTAAACATAGAAATAGAGAGAGTAAAGGGGGGGGGGAATAGAGAAAATGAGAGGGGTACAGAAAGAGAACGAGAGAGGGGTACAGAAAGAGAAAAAGAGAGGGGTACAGAAAGAGAGAGGGGTACAGAAAGAGAAAAAGAGTGGGGTACAGAAAGAGAAAAAGAGAGGGGTAGAGAAAGAGAGAGGGGTACAGAAAGAGAAAAAGAGTGGGGTACAGAAAGAGAAAAAGAGAGGGGTAGAGAAAAAGAGAGGGGTACAGAAAGAGAAAAAGAGAGTGGTACAGAAAGAGAAAAAGAGAGTGGTACAGAAAGAGAACGAGAGAGGGGTACAGAAAGAGAAAAAGAGAGGGGTACAGAAAGAGAAAAAGAGAGGGGTACAGAAAGAGAACGAGAGAGGGGTACAGAAAGAGAACGAGAGAGGGGTACAGAAAGAGAAAAAGAGAGTGGTACAGAAAGAGAACGAGAGAGGGGTACAGAAAGAGAAAAAGAGAGGGGTACAGAAAGAGAACGAGAGAGGGGTACAGAAAGAGAACGAGAGAGGGGTACAGAAAGAGAAAAAGAGAGGGGTACAGAAAGAGAACGAGAGAGGGGTACAGAAAGAGAAAAAGAGAGGGGTACAGAAAGAGAAAAAGAGAGGGGTACAGAAAGAGAAAAAGAGAGGGGTAGAGAAAGAGAGAGGGGTACAGAAAGAGAAAGAGAGAGGGGTACAGAAAGAGAACGAGAGAGGGGTACAGAAAGAGAAAAAGAGAGGGGTACAGAAATAGAAAAAGAGAGGGGTACAGAAAGAGAAAAAGAGAGGGGTAGAGAAAGAGAGAGGGGTACAGAAAGAGAAAAAGAGTGGGGTACAGAAAGAGAAAAAGAGAGGGGTAGAGAAAAAGAGAGGGGTACAGAAAGAGAAAAAGAGAGTGGTACAGAAAGAGAAAAAGAAAGGGGTACAGAAAGAGAAACAGAGAGGGGTACAGAAAGAGAAACAGGGAGGGGTACAGAAAGAGAGAGAAGAGAATTTTAAAAAGTGTGAGAATGTCAACATGGACACTATTTTGGTTTGTGTGTAAGAGTGTGTGTGTGTGTTTGTTATGTGGAGGGAGGTATGTATCTTTCCATTTCTGCACAAACTTGTATTACTTATCAAATTATGTTGTTGTTTTTTTTTAATCAAGGACTAAATTGGAAGGGGTGTGTGATAACAATGAACTCTACAAGCCATCCGCCATACACTTCTTACTTCTAATGTCGTAAAATTTTCGTGCAGAATTTTTTTTAAAATATAAAAATTATAAAAAAATAATAAAGTCGTAAATTTTTCGTTATTTTTTTAAAATTCCAACGCATGTAGGGGGGTGGGGTGTTGTGGAACTTATTTCACATCGGATGTAGATAACGTTCACACAAACACCACAACGCGGGATGCCTCCGCCACGCGCCCTGAGGTGTAAACAGTTCCTCTATTCTCGGCCTCCTGTTGTCAGCCTGTCCGGGGGCTTTTATGGCAGCACGCGCCTAGATGTCACGTGATATGTCAGGATCCGGGGGCATCACTCCCGGCCTAATGGTTGTGATGGCCCTTCTTTAAACAACACAGGAAACGAAAGGAAAACAAAAGCATGGGCGGGGGGAGGGGATTATGTCGGCCCAGTAAAATCGTGGTGCTACAGGTTGCCTTGTTTGAATATACAGGTTGCTGGGCCTGAATATACAGGTTGTCGTGTCTGAATATACAGGTTGTCGTGTCTGAATATACAGGTTGTCGTGTCTGAATATACAGGTTGTCGTGTCTGAATATACAGGTTGTCGTGTCTGAATATACAGGTTGTCGTGTCTGAATATACAGGTTGCCGGGCCTGAATATACAGGTTGTCGTGTCTGAATATACAGGTTGTCGTGTCTGAATATACAGGTTGTCGTGTCTGAATATACAGGTTGTCGTGTCTGAATATACAGGTTGCCGTGTCTGAATATACAGGTTGCCGGGCCTGAATATACAGGTTGTCGTGTCTGAATATACAGGTTGTCGTGTCTGAATATACAGGTTGTCGTGTCTGAATATACAGGTTGTCGTGTCTGAATATACAGGTTGTCGTGTCTGAATATACAGGTTGTCGTGTCGGAATATACAGGTTGTCGTGTCTGAATATACAGGTTGTCGTGTCTGAATATACAGGTTGTCGTGTCTGAATATACAGGTTGTCGTGTCTGAATATACAGGTTGTCGTGTCTGAATATACAGGTTGTCTTATCTGAATATACAGGTTGCCGGTTTTTAAAGTGCTTTGGTTAAGGGTATGGTACTATGCAGGGGTGCTATGCAGGGGTGCTATGCAGGGGTACTATGCAGGGGTGCTATGCAGGGGTGCTATGCAGGGGTGCTATGCACGGCTAAAAAGTTTGACATTAAGTTTTAATGTGCTGTCGTGAGGACTTAGCAAGTACCTTACGAAGGACAAAAACACTGAGAGCGCAAAATCTACTTCAGATTGGACCTTCGAATCCAGCGATTTAAATTACATGTACTTTAAGATCAGTGCTTCTCAAACTTTCGAGTATCGTGGACCGGCAGGAATTTTCCCATTGCACCAGGGACCGGTGCAATATTTTACTTGTACTGACGTGGCAGCGAAATGTAATTTATTTTATTTTATTTGTTTCATATTGTGTTCTTATTGCCAAAAAATTGAAATATTCTATATGGTTAAGTATTAATGGATAAAAATGGAGGATTATAATTAGATTTTTTCGTCCATTCGTGATAACTTCTGCGGACCGGCGGCGGATTTCCCACGGACCGGCACCGGTCCGCGTACCACCACTTTGAAAAGCACTGCTTTAGATGGACAAGGGGTGACAAATTTATCATTGTGTGCCTCGAATGTAACTTCTTTCCTATTTATGTGTATATAATGCCGTTACTTGTCCACGGCACGATCCTGTACTTTGTAAGGTTACGTCTCGACTAGTTCTGAAATGTAACGCTGCTACTGCTATGGAATTTGTTGGGTTTTTTTAAAAATAATCTTCCGACCTCATGTTAAATTCCTGAACCAGTCTACAACAGCCAGTGTCTACAATAGCCAGTGTCTACAACAGCCAGTGTCTACAACAGCCAGTGTCTACAACAGCCAGTGATCTGAAAACCCGAGACAGCTTTGGTAAAAGTGTAGTCCGGACGGATATGGAAAGAACCTATCATGAAACATGACCTTTTCTTGACGCGGGTCAAATTTCAACATCCGTTACGAAGTTCATGCGACATTAGTTTCAGCTTAAGATTATTTTAAGTATCCGTCTTGTCCCAATATCTAAAACTAGATCCCTACCCGCGGCGTAGCATACGCTGCAGAGTTGCTCATGGATAGTGCAAAGAAAGGGGGAAAAGAACGGGCAAAAATTTCCCACATTGTGCATTATGGTAGTTGTTTTGAAGCATTTCTTCCTTTCCTTCTATATAGTGTGTCTCAGTGCGTTGCGCACAGTGCGGCGCGGTGCGGGTGTGCACACTACTACATATAGACTGCGTCGTCTTGCTTGCTATAGTTTTTGGCAAATTTATATATATAGAAGCTGGACTCATTAAGTTCGGGAAGCACTGGGTTTAAGAGTATTCATATATTAGTCGTTGGTGTAAACTAAACAGTTACATTATTTCGCCACTATCTTGTATGTTTTACAGGAAATGGTTTTCAACTTCAGCAAGACGTTTGAACTTCTTGCCATGTTCATTTATAGCATGTCAACAATCCTGAAAGTATCGACATAAAGCAACCATTCAGGAAATCCTGAAAGTATCGACATAAAGCAACCATTCAGTAAATCCTGAAAGTATCGACATAAAGCAACCATTCAGGAAATCCTGAAAGTATCGACATAAAGCAACCATTCAGGAAATCCTGAAAGTATCGACATAAAGCAACCATTCAGGAAATCCTGAAAGTATCGACATAAAGCAACCATTCAGGAAATCCTGAAAGTATCGACATAAAGCAACCATTCAGGAAATGCTGAAAGTATCGACATAAAGCAACCATTCAGGAAATCCTGAAAGTATCGACATAAAGCAACCATTCAGGAAATCCATTTGTGATTTCTTTTATGAATTCTGCACTCGTTTTATTTAAAACTATCATTTAATGAGTTCAATGTCGTGTATAAAATAGCAGCTTGTCCACGATTTTTCATCTGATCGTTTTTGTTATTTCTGAACTTATTTACCAGTTGATGAGCAACTAAAGCCAACTCAATGTCTTTCCGCCAACAATATTTTGTCTTCAATACTTGTTTTCTTTGCCTAGCCGCGTCAATCACAAATGATGTGAAAGCGGAAATGATTTTCACCAAAACTTTCTCTGTTCTCTCTCAATTGTTTCCCCCCCCCAGAGACGTCACTTGCATGGGTTGGTGTCGCCCAGTGCTGTAGCTCATGGTGTCACCCCCTCACGACCTACCCCATGGACCTCCTCCGATTCTGCCGATGCCAAATAACGGGAATATGCATAGTTTTACATCTTGGTCTCACCCCTTGTGATGGTGTCAACCAGTGCGGTCCGCACCACCTGCACCCTCCTAGTGACGCCTCTGGTTCCCCTTACCCGGACACATCCCTAAGAGTATAAGCGTGTATATTACTGCATATATATCTCTCGCTCCTCGCGATGCATGGCTGGCCCTTTCAAATTGCAGCAAGTTGTGTGAACAAAACTGAACGTTTCTTTAAGCTCTCACTGCCAGCTGTGGCCGCCACAAATAATGCGCCGGCTGATAACGTTCGATTCCATGCCCGCACCACACCCTCCTCCCCCCCGCCCCAGGTTTCTTGTGTGTTACTGCTTAGTGTCATCAATGTCAGCATACGTCACACATCTAAAAATAACTTCCCAGTGAACTCTTCTATTTCAGGGCGGAGCTTGTCCTTGGGAAGATCCTGAAGAAGAAACAATGGAGGTCAGTTGCTATGTCTTTTCAGCCTTCGGTCTAGACCAGGGGTTCCTAACCAGTGGTGCATGCATCCCCAAGGGGTGCATGAGCATGTTCCAGGGGGTGCATGAACGATTCAGATTTTTAAAAAAAAAGAAAAAGAGGAAGAAAAAAGAAAATACAAAATACACAAACAAATTGTGCAATGAAAACAATAAATTTGAGCTTTATTTTTAGACTGATACGACAGTAAACGTTTCGGCTAATGCCTTCATCAGTACAACATAAAATACATTCTTACAATACTTACATAAGTAATAATAATATTCTTAAAACATATTGTATTTTAAAATATTAAATAAAAAGAAAGGAAAAACAAAAACAAACATGGACACAGGATATAGCAAAAAGGGGGAAGTATCCAAAGTTACAGTAAAAACCACAACGGGAACAAGATTATGCAGTTAAGTAAAATTATGAATTTGGTTAATTCCATATGGAGCCAACGTACCAAATCTTTTTATGAGTCTATTTTCCATGTGGACTCTATCATGGGTATTACTTGCATATAAAATACCAGTTACTGCAATATCTGATATGCCGTTATGGTCAACACTGTTAAAATGTTTAGAAACAGGACATTGAGCCTGTTTATTTATATTATACAGGTGCTCTCTAAACCGATCTCCAAGACGGCGACCAGTCTCACCCACGTAAATTTTATTACACCTCTTTGAAAGAATTGCATAAATCACGTTGCGACTTGTGCAAGTGAATCCATCTTTTATTAAGAATGTTTCAAGAGGGAAAGAAATGTTGTTAATTTCCATCACATATGGACAAGTATTGCAACGGTTACGGTTGCAACCTTTTGTTTCAATATGTGCTTTCATTGTGGGAAGGTGACTTCTTACAAGAATATCTCTGAGGCTTCTATCTCTCCGGAAAGCAAAAAGAGAAGGTTTTTTGAAGACCTGCTGAGTTAGAGGGTCAGCCATAAGGATTGGTCGGTTTTTGAGAATCACCTGGCGGGCTTTAAAATTATGAGGATGAAAAGTTAAAATAAATTTTGATCGATCACATTGATCAGAAACAGATGATTTAAATGTATCCTGTCTGGTCATGCCTTTAATTCGATTGACAGCGGATATTAAAACTGTTTCCGGGTATGACCTTCTTCGAAAAAAATCCAGCATTTCATTACTTTTCTCCAAAAAGTCTGCCTCATCACTGCAGAGTCTTTTAAGTCTCAATAGTTGCGAAAATGGGATAGAGCTCTTACAAGATTTAGGATGGGACGATGAATACATAAGGAAACTATGGCTGTCAGTAGACTTGTAAAAAATTGATGTGGATATTTTATTTTCTTTCAATTTAATTTGTATATCCAAAAAATTAACAGCACTTCTATGGATTGTTGAAGTAAATTTGATCGAAGAATGGAAGTTACCGACGAAGTCAATAAAACTTTGCAATTGTTGCATGTTCATTTTTGTAATTCCAATGCAATCGTCAATGTATCTCCTGTAGTACTCTGGAGAGATACCTTTGTAATTTTCACTCCATAGGTGTTCCAAATGGCCAGACAGGATACATTTAAATCATCTGTTTCTGATCAATGTGATCAATCAAAATTTATTTTAACTTTTCATCCTCATAATTTTAAAGCCCGCCAGGTGATTCTCAAAAACCGACCAATCCTTATGGCTGACCCTCTAACTCAGCAGGTCTTCAAAAAACCTCCCCTTTTTGCTTTCCGGAGAGATAGAAGCCTCAGAGATATTCTTGTAAGAAGTCACCTTCCCACAATGAAAGCACATATTGGAACAAAAGGTTGCAACCGTAACCGTTGCAATACTTGTCCATATGTGATGGAAATTAACAACATTTCTTTCCCTCTTGAAAAATTCTTAATAAAAGATGGATTCACTTGCACAAGTCGCAACGTGATTTATGCAATTCTTTGCAAGAGGTGTAATAAAATTTACGTGGTTGAGACTGGTCGCCGTCTTGGAGATCGGTTTAGAGAGCACCTGTATAATATAAATAAACAGGCTCAATGTCCTGTTTCTAAACATTTTAACAGTGTTGACCATAACGGCATATCAGATATTGCAGTAACTGGTATTTTATATGCAAGTAATACCCATGATAGAGTCCACATGGAAAATAGACTCATAAAAAGATTTGGTACGTTGGCTCCATATGGAATTAACCAAATTCATAATTTTACTTAACTGCATAATCTTGTTCCCGTTGTGGTTTTTACTGTAACTTTGGATACTTCCCCCTTTTTGCTATATCCTGTGTCCATGTTTGTTTTTGTTTTTCCTTTCTTTTTATTTAACATAATATTTTAAAATACAATATGTTTTAAGAATATTATTATTACTTATGTAAGTATTGTAAGAATGTATTTTATGTTGTACTGATGAAGGCATTAGCCGAAACGTTTACTGTCGTATCAGTCTAAAAATAAAGCTCAAATTTATTGTTTTCATTGCACAATTTGTTTGTGTATTTTGTATTTTATTTAAAAGCTTTATTGCAGTCCCATTCTATATGATGTATTGAAGAAAAAAGAAGGGAATAAAAAGAAAGAAAAACTGATAATCTGAAAATGTATACCATCTTTCTGCGCATGTCGAAAATTTAATGAAAAACTTTTCCACAAAATTAACGGTTCGCTCTATGTGTTCCTCGGAATTTCATGTTTTACAATTTTCTAAAAATAATTTAATTTAGTCATCAAAATACGTCAGCGGATGTAAACGTTGGGATTTTTTTCCTTAAACTTTTATTGCTCCAGTTTGGATTCTCATTCATCACAGAGAGAGTGGAACACAGCCTCGGTGCTTCCTTTGTGGAAAAATCCTGTGCAATGACAACATGAAGCCTGTTAGACTCCGAGAACACTAGGAGAAAGTCCATCCATCCTATTCCAAGGACAGTGTTGAGATCTTTAAGCAGAAGAGAGCTCGCTTCTTGACCTCAGGTACCTCGCCCAAGCTTGGATTTTCTTAGTCACAGAAACCTGCACTGAAGGCATCATTCAAGGTTGCATATCTTATTGCATAGAACAAGAATCCCCATACCATTGGAGAACTTTGGTGAAGCCTTGTGCTCTGGAGATGGTGGAACTGATATGTGGTCACCAGCAGAGGAAGTAGGTTGAGAAAGTCATTTTGTCCAATTACACTATTCATTACAGGATTAATCACATGGCTGCAGACATTCTGGATCAAGATGAGAAGCAGTCATTTTCCATTTAGCATGCAGCTGGATGAATCCACTGATGTAGCATAATGCATTCAGCTTCTTGTATTTGTGAGATATGTTCACAGTGGATTGCTGAAGGAGGAATTTCTGTTTTGTAAGCCACTCCTAGCTACTACCAAGAGCTGCTGATGTGCTGCAGCTAGTCAGGGTATTCTTCACTGAAAACCAGTTTGACTGGACTTCAAGAATTTCTTCAAATTGCACAGATGGTGCTCCCTCCATGCTCGGTAATAAGAATGGATTGTCAGCACTGGTAAAGAAAGAAATCCAGATATTGTAACTACAAATTGTATCCTTCCTCGTCAGGCCCTCGCATGCAAAACTCTACCTCCAACCTTGAAGTCAGTTCTTTCTACTGCAGTCCAAGTTGTAAATTTTATCTGCTCACATGCCTTGAGCCACTGCCTCTTCAAGTTGTTCTGGCAGGAGGTGGGCTCTGAGCATAAAGTTCTGCTCTACCACACTGGGGTGCGCTGGTTGTCCAGGGGACGGATACTTTCTCAGTTAGTAGAACTGAGAGTGGAGCTTGCCATTTTCTTGCAAGAAAAAAGAGTGAGTGACCTTGCTGACAAGTTTAACTGTCCAAATTTCATTCATTACCTGGCATACCTGGCTGACATCTTCTCCATCTTGAATGAGTTGAACACATCTCTCCAAGGACCTTCTGTGACTGTAATGGATGCTACTGAGAGATTGCAAGCCTTCCTTAACAAACTGCCACTATTCCAACGACGACTAGAAAAGTCCAACTTGGCCAACTTTTCACTCTTGGATGAAGTTGTAATATCTGCTGCAGAAGGAAGCACTGAGAGATCACTGCTTGACAACATTAAAGGGGAAATTTCTAAGCACCTTTCAACATTGCAAATGTCCTTAGATGGGTATTTCTGTCCAGAAATTTCTAGGAAGACCTTTGGATTCGCAATCCTTTTCTCTGTGACTTGGACAACATTGATGACAGTGACCTAGCTAAAGATGACCTGATTGATTTGAGAACCAGAGAAGTACTGAGGAGTGCCTTCAGTTGCAATACCTTGATTGAATGTTGGTGCGCCCAGCTAGATTCCTACCCACAACTAGCCAAGTGGGCAGTACTGACTCTCCTTCCATTTGCCACAACCTATCTCTGTGAAGCAGGATTCTTCACACTTTTGACGATTAAAACCAAGGAAAGGAATAAGTTGAATGCAGAGGATGACATGAGGGTTGCTTTGTTCAAAACTGTCCCCAAATTTAAATCGCTGATTGATCATAAGAAGCAGCAGATCTCTCACTAAATTCCCTGTTGCCTATGGTCAAAACTGTTGTGTTCCTAAAATAAACATAGTTTATTATACATTTTCTACAAGTTTCACGAGGGGGTGCATGAACTTTTTTTAGGCATCTGAAGGGGTGCATGGATCCCAAAAGGTTAGGAACCACTGGTCTAGACTTTAAATGAGATGACCGCTGTAAAGAAGTTTGGGCGCTATGCTATACGATTCAACAATTTGTCGTAGCCTTTAAAAATGTGAACAGTTAAAACTTGCGTAAAATTATCTCAAATTTTTAAATTTTATTATTTAGTTAATTAAGGGCGAGAAAATATTAAGTGGGGCTTCCAAAAGTTATGCCTCCGAAAGGGTGCCAGTTTTGTGGCTGGGAATAGGGGGGTGGGGAGACATTGTGTGACGTCAGTGATTTGTTGACGTGGAGTTTAGCCTTCTGATGTCATGAAAACTTTAAAATTGAAACGTACACCCTGTAGCACGTCCATTAAATAGTTAACTCATTCATCATCAATTAATTGTTGTATGTGATCTAACTGAGATCCTTACTCTGAAAAGCTTGAGATTATGCTCTTAGTTTTATGGTTAATTCCCCGACCAACTATTGTTTCTGTTGACTGTAAAAATCCCTCGTCTGATGAGTAGCTTAGGTTAGCACCTGGGCGACATGTGCCATACAGCATTGTCTGGGCAACATGTGCCCTCTAGTGGGCAGTGCCATACAGCATTGTCTGGGCGAAATGTGCCATCTGCTAGACAGTGTCATACCGCATTGTCTGGGCAACATGTGCCATCTGCTGGGCAGTGCCATACAGCACTGTCTGGGCAACATGTGCCCTCTAGTGGGAAGTGCCATACAGCATTGTCTGGGCGAAATGTGCCATCTCCTTGGCAGTGCCATACAGCACTGTCTGGACAACATGTGCCCTCTAGTGGGCAGTGCCATACAGCATTGTCTTGGCAACATGTGCCCTCTATTGGGCAGTGCCATAGAACATTGTCTGGGCGAAATGTGCCATCTGCTGTACGGTGCCATACAGCATTGTCTGGGCAACATGCGCCATCTGCTGGGCAGTGCCATACAGCACTGTCTGGGCAACATGTGCCCTCTAGTGGGAAGTGCCATACAGCATTGTCTGGGCGAAATGTGCCATCTCCTTGGCAGTGCCATACAGCACTGTCTGGACAACATGTACCATCTGCTGGGCAGTGCCATACAGCATTGTCTGGACAACATGTACCATCTGCTGGGCAGTGTCATACAGCATTGTCTGGACAGAGAGCTCACGCGCTGCCCCATACCCCGGCTATGTCTGAACTAAATGCGTCTTCTCTCTCTCGTCTGCAGGCGCTCCAGTTACATCATCTCAACCAAGATTTACTGGGGAGGAAAGTAAGTCAAGGTCATGGTCGTGCTGGTTTGAATGGTGTGCCCCTGGTTCCTGTTGTCTTTCCAGTTCTGACGGGCGTTTGTGGGGGGTTGGAGAAGTTGAATATTGTGAGGATGTTGAGCTCATTTCATAATTGTCAATGTCACTATGCCAATGTCACTTTGTCAATGTCATGTTGATGTCACTATGTCAATGTCACCATGCAAATGTCACCAAGTCAATGTCACTATGTCAATATGTCAATGTCACCATGTCAATGCCACTACGTCAATGCCATATTGTCAATGTTGTTATTGTAATGCAAGAGATGACTTAATGCCACTTAGCTAACAAGCTATAAATGACGCGAACCATGGCTTGTATAATTGTAATATTGTACTCCTTTTCACCCAAGATCAAAACAAAGTTATATATATAATATATAAATCACTCCGTTACTCTTGTATATGATCTTATTGGTTTTCTATTTATTAAATCCCTTATATTAACTTCACGGACGTCTCTCTCTGTGTCTCTGTCTCTCTCTCTCCCTCTCTCTCTCTCTCCCTCTCTCTCTCTCTCTCTCTCTCTCTCTCTCTCTCTGTCGTTCGTCGTCGGGCAGGCGGGCGGTCGAGAAAACAAAAGTCAAAAATGACCCACTTCCCGTAATGCCATCGAGCTGAAATTTGGCACACACACTTGTGTCACCTACCAATGCATCGTATCAAAATTTCAGATCGATCGATCGTACCTTAATTAAATTAATGCATTTTTAGTTTATCTATGTAAAACTATACGTAGCAGTCACTATTGTTTACATTTTACGGGTCACTTGACTTCAGGCCAGACATCGGTGACCACATCTCGTGTTTTAACCAGATGGAATTCACTCAGTTTCAGGCTGTAAATGTTTGTCGCGATGGAAAATAGTCAATACTTTAAGTTCTGTCTTCTATATAAGGGATTTATAGTCCAAAAAAAAATTTCGGGTTTTTTTTTAAAAATTTTTATTTGCCAAGCAAATACTTTTCCTGGTCTTAAGTGCAACCTATGAGTGAAAATGTTGCATAATCTGAAAACCGATGTGCTCCGCTCTGGGCGGCTCTTGTCTACTTTATATTGAGGCCTTGATTTTAGGCCACCTCTAAAACTTTTTTTCGTGCAAGGAATCAGCAAAGTTCTAGTCCTGCGGGTAAGCCACTGGAATTGATATGATAATAATTATACGGACAAGCAGAAGGAAATTAAAAACTTTAATGGGTCTGCAAAGTGTTTTGTTCGTCACGACAAAAATCCCGTTTCTCTTCGATCTGCGAATTACTTGCTACTGTTGCATATGACATCGTAACTATCTCCGAAGGTCTGAAAAGTATTTGGGGCAATATTCCCAGCGACTTTGTGTATGTTTGTTCTACGCCAGTTCTACCTGCCACATTGTTCTCACAATTTCCGTGTCTATTCTTTTTACTGATGTGTGTGTTGTTTTTTTCTCCTAAATAGAGCGGAAACAGAAAAGGGTTTGTGTCCCGGAAGCACATATTGAAGGTAATGGCATGCTAGATATTTCCCAGCCACTGGTATTGAACATGCGTAAGACTTAAGATGATATGAAAAATAACTGACGACTAGATCAAGATATCATAGTTTGTATGTAAGCTAAAGAACAGATCAAGATATCATAGTTTATATGTAAGCTAAAGAACAGATCAAGATATCAAAGTTTAAATGTTAGCTAAAGAACAAATCAAGATATCATCATAGTTTTGTATGTAAGCTAAAGAACAGATCAAGATATCAAAGTTTAAATGGTTAGCTAAAGAACAAATCAAGATATCACCATAGTTTGTATGTAAGCAAAAGAGCAGATCAATATATCATAGTTTTTTTCTGTCAGCTATGATATCTAGATCGTTCTTTCAGTGTCTTTCAACTTAAATTAAAGATTAATTTCTCTCATCTCTCTTATCCAAAATTCAACCAACAATCGTATTTGTTTATCACAGTCATCTTCAGACCCAACATTCTTACGTGTGTTTCAGGACCTACCCACGTCCCCCTTTCCACTACAACCACCCAAA
The DNA here is from genome assembly GCA_944989445.1 of Ampullaceana balthica. NCBI lineage: Eukaryota > Metazoa > Mollusca > Gastropoda > Lymnaeidae > Ampullaceana > Ampullaceana balthica. The sequence goes on along the minus strand of CALYLW010001374.1, from coordinate 4,222 downwards.
TTGCTAGGAAATGATCGAACTTGAAAACAAATGTAAATGTATTTTAAAACTACATACAAGAGTAAATCCCAATGTTGAAATACGAATTATATTTTTTAATATCTGAAATACGGCGTGTGATTTCAACCATACGTTTCCCTCTATTTGACAGGCATCAAGGCCGTTAATTTCAACCATACTTTTCCCTCTATTTGACAGGCATCAAGGCCGTTAATTTCAACCATACTTTCCCTCTATTTGACAGGCATCAAGGCCGTTAATTTCAACCATACTTTCCCATCTATTTGACAGGCATCAAGGCCGTTAATTTCAACCATACTTTTCCCTCTATTTGACAGGCATCAAGGCCGTTAATTTCAACCATACCTTTCCCTCTATTTGACAGGCATCAAGGCCGTTAATTTCATACCATACGTTTCCCTCTATTTGACAGGCATCAAGGCCGTTAATTTCAACCATACCTTTCCCTCTATTTGACAGGCATCAAGGCCTCATTAGGTCGTCTACAGCTGGACTACGTGGATATTGTGTTTGCCAACAAAGCAGATTCCCATGTTCCAATGGAAGGTAAGCTCGTGCCTTTCTATTTCCTTTAAAATAAACCTTGAGTGTATGACACGAACATGTTATAAAATGTTATTCCTACTCCTATATTGATGTTGCAATTAAATTGCATTAATATGTTTGCTCTATTTTTTAATATCAGTGATAACTACGTAATGGTAATAAAGAGTTCGGTTAATTGCAAAATTATCTTTAATTATTTTGAAATTTTATTTCTAATATTTCTTTAAAAAATATTATGGATTCAAGCAGTTTTTAGATGTCTTTTGTCTCACGTCAATGGTGTCTATTGGGGACACATTTTGAATGAAACATTGAATACTCTATGTCAGAGGTGGGAAAAACTACGGAAATAACACACAATGTATCAAGAAATCGCCCAACCTTCCTAAATTTTCGCAGCATTAAAACTGCGCAGTGTATGTCATTTTTATACCCATTCGTTGCCCTAATGAAGGCAACAAACGTGTTATCATTGAAGAGCTCTGATTCCAATCATTTCAATAGTTCAGCAACCAACGAGTGACGTCATATCTCTACCTCTTGCATGATTTCAGAAATAGTCATGAGCCATGACCTTCGTCATCAATCAAGGTTGGGCCATGTACTGGGGCACTTCTAGGTGGTCTACAATGGAGATCATGGTAAAGTACCATTTGTTCAGAACGACAATAGTGGTGCTGCTGTTATCTGACTGTTAAATCTGGAAAGGGGGGGGAACGTTTAGGAATATGAACGACTGAGTTAGGTGGTAATTGTGTAGTGACAGTTGGGCATATGTGGCAATTGTGTAGTGACAGTTGGGCATATGTGGCAATTGTGTAGTGACAGTTGGGCATATGTGGTAATTGTGTAGTGACAGTTGGGCATTATGTGGTAATTGTGTAGTGACAGTTGGGCATATGTGGTAATTGTGTAGTGACAGTTGGGCATATGTGGTAATTGTGTAGTGACAGATGGGCATATGTGGTAATTGTGTGTTAGTGACAGTTGGGTCATATGTGGTAATTGTGTAGTGACAGTTGGGTCTATGTGGTAATTGTGTAGTGACAGTTGGGCATATGTGGTAATTGTGTAGTGACAGTTGGGTCTATGTGGTAATTGTGTAGTGTACAGTGGGGTCTATGTGGTAATTGTGTAGTGACAGTTGGTCTATGTGGTAATGTGTAGTGACAGTTGGGTCTATGTGGTAATTTGTGTAGTGACAGTTGGGTCTATGTGGTAATTGTGTAGTGACAGTTGGGTCTATGTGGTAATTGTGTAGTGACAGTTGGGTTCTATTGTGGTAATTTTGTAGTGACAGTTGGGTCTATGTGGTAATTTTGTAGTGACAGTTGGGTCTATGTGGTAATTGTGTAGTGACAGTTGGGTCTATGTGGTAATTGTGTAGTGACAGTTGGGTCTATGTGGTAATTGAGTGTGAGTGACAGTTGGGGTCTATGTGGTAATTGTGTAGTGACAGTTGGTTCTATGTGGTAATTGTGTAGTGACAGTTGGGTCTATGTGGTAATTGTTTTAGTGACAGTTGGGTCTATGTGGTAATTGTGTAGTGACAGTTGGGTCTATGTGGTAATTGTGTAGTGACAGTTGGTTCTATGTGGTATATTGTGTTGTGACAGTTGGGTCTATGTGGTAATTGTGTAGTGACAGTTGGGTCTATGTGGTAATTTTGTAGTGACAGTTGGGGTCTATGTGGTAATTGTGTAGTGACAGTTGGTTCTATGTGGTAATTTTTGTAGTGACTGTTGGGTCTATGTGGTAATTTTGTAGTGACAGTTGGGTCTATGTGGTAAATTTTGTAGTGACAGTTGGGTCTATGTGGTAATTGTGTGTGACAGTTGGGTCTATGTGGTAATTGTGTAGTGACAGTTGGGGTCTATGTGGTAATTGTGTAGTGACAGTTGGGTCTATGTGGTATGTGTGTAGTGACAGTTGGGTCTAAAAAGATTGACGATGACTCCCCACCAGAAGGTCATGGGGGGGAGGGGGAGGGGGGCGGGGGTCTGCAAATGAAGCTTTTAAAAAATACATTAAAGAATATTATATGACATAAATAGGCCATAATTTTGTTGTATACTGCCAAATGCACATTCTCCAAAAACGTTTCTTATTTTTAAAGAAGAATTCTTTTGTTTCTCCTTAGGAATCCTTACTCAGTGGCCAGACAGTTCAATCTCATTCCACCGATTGCCGAACAAGCTGAGTACCATTACTTTCAGAGAGAAAAGGTTGATATGCAAATGCCTGAAATGTACCACAAGATTGGTGAGAGCGTGATGAGAGAGCAGTTAGACTTTTTTTTTATTATGGCGGCACAAGAGCAAATGTTGACTGACATCTTTCAAATTATATTTTAAATTGGAAATATGTCAAGCCCATACACAGATTGATGCAAACGAGTTTATTATATTTTAATGACTTGATATACTTTAAAATAAAGAGCATGTGTTTGAATTCTTGGATTTTTTTATCTTCAAAATGTTGTTTGTAAGCACTATATCATACTGGCAACTAAGGTGTGGAAATAAAATCATAGAATCATTTTATTTTGTGTTATTACTACATGTACTTTAAAAAGCTAGAAATAAAAATCTGATCTTAAAACTCACATTGTGTCACTGCAGAAACCTCTGAGTGGGTAATACTAAAGTAAGACTAATTTATTTGACTTAACACTTCTCCAGGTGTGGGCACTATAACATGGTCTCCATTAGCATGTGGTATACTTACAGGATAACAGTATGATGATGGTATATGCACAAGTCATTCAAGGGCATGCTACTCGAATGGAGTGATCGTGTTATCTATTTTATAAATATACGTCCAGCATTTTTAAAAGAAGTATATTGTTTTTATTCTTTTTGTTTCTATATCTATTATAATAAATTTGTTTGTGATAGATATAGCTATTATGGAGATTGAGAAGATAGTCTAACTTATCTAAAAAAAATGTCTGCATACAAAGAAATCAATATACATATGCAAACATGTACGATTCGACAAACCATAGGAGAATGATTTTTCTGAAAGTTGTCAGTGTAAGTGTAAGAACTTAAGTATCGAGCCACGGCTTGGTATTATCTAGTAGACTAAATAATTTAGAAATTAACATATTAGAAAATTTTAAAACGTAGGTTCTTGTAAACTTCATATTTCATGATATTTTATAAGTGTCAATATATTTTGTTTTAAGAATCTCACACACTAGAGATCAGAAAATTTTGTCTGCCTATTCATGTTACTTACTTTACATTGCTCGTACATGAGGTAAATAGATTATGAGTCAGGTCGTTTATTTCACTTCCTGCAGGGGTACTAATCTGGTTACTGTGAAAGATTTTGAGTGAGGAAGTGCCTGACGTGTGCAACAAGCAGAAACTGTCAGAGTGATATTGCACTCAAGCTGATCAGTTGTGGATGTTCAATAGCTCAGTTAGCAATAGGTGTGATTAAATGTCAAATATATAGTAAGTCAGAATATTTGATATATGGTATTTTCTGCAATGGATAAACAAATATCCGCTATAATTAATACAATTTGAATGTTTAGCCCAGAAGCCCACTTTTAGTAAGTTAATACATTCAAATATTTTCGCCACCTGTCACACACAATGTATGTGTAATATACAGTTGTAATTTATATAGTTAATTTTGATTG